>JACATO010000444.1:0-197419 GCA_018389105.1 Nautilus pompilius | reverse complement strand
AGGAGAGAGAGATAGAGAGAGAGCCAGAGAGAAGAGAGAGAGAGAATGCGGAGAGGAGAGATTGGTGTGAAAGTTGATGCGGAAAGAAAATATCACCCTCGAAATATCAAGCCGCAGGAGTAAATTAAGCTTTTTTGGGGGGGAGGTTACAGATTTAAAAAAGAAGATTTAACATCCGAAAAACAGAACAGTGCTAGCGGTCCCAGACTTATTTACATCACTGTACACGTATGCCCCATCAAAATGATTATATATCTGGGACGGGACCGGCGGCTATAACAGTACATATGGAGATATGCCGATTAGTTCGTCGCCATTGTTTTATCAGCTTTGATCTTTCTTCATTCTTCTTGTTGTTTTTCCTCCCCTGCAGTGGCTGCTAAACCCAAACGTCAGCGACTGGCGCTCGCCATTTGCCAACTCTTCCATGGCCATTCGGCGGATCCCGCTTCAGGTGGGCGGGGATACCGAAAAGACTTGGCGACTTCGATTTAAGAAAAAATTACAAAAGGGCCAGAAAAAGACCCGGAACAAAATCGAGGAGGGTGGGAAACAAGCGGGTAACCGCCCAGGGTTGTTTATAGAAACGACGCAGCGGCACCGGAGTGGCGCAGTCCGGTCAAAGATGGTTGTTGACTTGACTCCCGAGTGCTGCTGACTAATAGGCAATAACATTTGCTTTCCTGGAATTCAGTAAACAAATGATGCCGTCACCAGACGTATTTATAAAGTCTAATATTTCCACCTTCAGTTAATTTTCTTCTTCTTTCTTTTTAAAGAAAGATTATGCTGAAGAAGAAGAAGAAGAAGAAGAACGCGAAGATGTTTCGTCTCCATGACAACCGTATACGCCGTTGGGTAGGATTTTCGCTTAAGCAAGGCAAGGTCATCGCGAGTCACGGTCGCGGATCTGCAGGACGACGGGGAGTTCGGTCAGACATCGCGATTCGCTAGCGGTTTGACAGAGAGCCAAAAAGGAAATTCGTAAAAGCGAAACGAAGCATGTCCGTCTTCAGCTGGAAGTGAAAAGTACCCTTCGGGAACCACCCCCCCCCCCTGTTTCGTTCGCTGCGAGCGGAAATCCACCTGCCGACGGACGGACTGGCGCGGAAGAGCCGAAAGAAACCGATTCCCGCTCAATGTTCCTACCAGTGGCCATTCCGACACGTCGTTGCCCCGATTAGCCGCCATACTGAACCACGTGAGCATTCCCAGCCAGAACCTTTTTTAAAAAAAAAAGGGGGGGGGCAAGGTTGGATACAGTTGTGTGGTGGAATAATTGGCTTCTCCCATCTTGTCCCTCCGTTCATCCATGAGAATTGAAGTCCGTGTTTTGTTTATTTGTAAACTATGGCGAACTCTGCACGCTTTTTACTGGCTATTATTATTATTATTATTATATTATTATTATTATTATTATTATTATTATTATTATTTAAAAAATGTAGTTAATCTATGGTGGGATCTGCACGAGTCCTTGTATAACGTGATCTGCAAGATTTATTATTCTTTTCCGATTTAGAACTGATAAATCTGTTACAGTAATTGCAGAATTTAATGTATACATACAAAATAACGCTTTGCTTAGTTGTCTTTTTCTGGAACCTCATCTCTTGTGCCCCACGGACAGGTATCTACAACTGGCCACGTAGATGAACATTCGGATATTTAGCCAGATGCGTTCTTCACTTTAAAGGTAGATTTGTTGCTGCCGATGGGACGTACCCGGTTTTTTAACAATCAAACAAATACGCTTGCTTGCAATAAATACTTTTTTTCTTCTCGCAGTTGGATAGTAGCAGGTAACACTGGCTGGAACAACAATTGGACACCAAAAATAAAAAAAAAAACAACCCATGGCAGGCTTGTCCGCCAAATCGAGTGAGCCCCCCAACCCGGAAGGGATCGAACTGGGGGACTCTCTCTCTCTCGCACCTGTTGTCGTATAATCTAGAGCGAGGCTCTGTCCATCGAGAGAGAGAGAGAGAGAGATCTACCGCATCACAAATCCGCGGAAGGTGAGGTGATTCTTAGCTTTACTGGGACTCAGCTGAAAATTAACCACCCAGGGGCAGATCATGGACACCAGAACTGAAATAAGGTCTTTTTAAAGAAAGAAGAATTAGGATCGGTATGTAGGGCAGTTTTTATCTCCCACGGTGTGATTATTATCGAAGGGCCTTTGTTTATGTTCCATACCACCGGCCAGGCGATGTGGCTCAGTGGTGAGTGTGTTGGCTTCAGGACCTAAGGGTCCTGGGTTCAATTCCCGCTGCTGGCACATTGTTGTGACCCTTGAGCAAGGTACTTTACTGGCATTGCTCCAGTTGCTGCTGGGGGAGTGGCCTGTGTAGGCACTCAGACAGGGGGACCAAGGGCGGGGGTCGCTCTGTAACCATGACAGAGGCAAGTCTCCTATGACAAGGAAAAGTCAGAAGAATAAGCCACCGCTGAAGACGGATGCACTGGGCCAGAGTGGGCATAACGACGGTGCAACGCATCCCACTCTTATGAAATGAGTGATCGAAGAAGAAGAGGAAAAGTTCCATACCACCCACTTTAAGGAACTTCAGCGGGCGGAACTTCTGCATCATTTTTATTTCCCATTTTTTCTGCCCCTCCTACTTTCAAAACCACATTAAACAGCATTTAATTTCATCTAGGTAGATTCATCGTACCTAAAAAAAAACGTGTCGGACCAACCAGTGTAGACTTTTTTGTGTGGTTGGGGGGATAACTGTTTTTTTTTTTTATTTTTAAATATATTTTTTATATTAAATATGTGAGCAAAACAATTTAAGCTCGTATTCCCTCGTCCATTTATATTTATTTGGTGTTTATCATCTTAACATCGACTGGTGCGCGTAGTCCCTCTGGGGAACGGATTGTCAGATACGCCGGAAAGTCCGAAGGGAGATAACTATTTTTTAAGAAAAAAATTGGTCACGTGACAGGATGCTGTTGTTGTTGTTGTTGTTGCTGCTGCTTTGCGTGGTTTCGATATGGAGTAAGGTGCCCTCCAAGAGTAAGTGAAGGTAGTTTCTGATCGGAAGTTGCAAAGCTGTTGCGTGTTTTACTTAAAAAAAAAAATAATAAATTGTCGCTCCGTAGCTGGAACGTGGAGGCTACGGGAGGGGAGAGGAGGAGGAGGAGGAGGAGGACAGGAGCGAAGTGATGGGAGAGGAGGAGGACAAGAGCAGTCTTCGTGGACCGGCGGGACCGTACCCCTTGGAAGAACTGCGCAAGGCCTCTGACAGCATGCGGAAGGAGATAATGAGGAGTAAGTCTTCGGTGGTGCAGAGACTGCGGGAGGTCTCCGGGCTGTCCACGGCGGCAGAGCGGACGGATCCAGACCGTACGACGACCGAGAAGAATACAAACGCCGGCGATAAAAGGGGAGAGAACTCTGTGCTACCGGCCGCTGGCGGCGATCTGACGCTTTACAGGTGCGACTTCTGCGACTTTCTGACTCAGCGGTGCTCCGAGGTGAAAGAGCACCTGGTCGACCGCCAGCACTTCTCGGCTAGCCTGTGTAGCGGGGAGGCGCTGGAGCGGGGTGGCCTGCGCGCGCTGATCTTGCTGCAGGCGGTGACCGTCTCCCACCCGGGCCACCTGTTCCGCTCCCTGCTCGCCGTGTGCCCGGCCTGCAACGAGGTCTTCCTGACCCCTTACTCGTGCAGCGCTCATTACCACATCTACCACGACAGGAGCGCGACCGACGTCTACGCCGTGACCGAGGTGACCCATTCGATGGTCGTCGCCGACCTGGACAAACTTACCTGCCGCACCTGCGGCGACACCTTGCGCGGCCACGACGAGTTGCACCGGCACTGGCTGGACAACAGCCACTTCCCCTACCCGATGCCGTTGGACGGGGACCTGCTGTTCTTCAGGTGCTCCCTGTGCGGGATTATTTTCTATAACTTCTTCGCCTGCAAGCAGCACGTGAGGGACCACGAGGGCGAGGAAGGGAAGTCGGTGGGCGTGTGCTACTTCAAGAAGGCGACCACCTCGCGGCACCTGCTGGTCGCGAAAAACACCTTTGCCCTGCAGATCAGCAACCTGCGTCAGCTGGAGCACGACATGCGGCTCTACGACCGGAAGGAGCCGACCGTGGAGATGGTCGGCAAGACGATTGCCGAGCTCAAAAGAAAGGCGTTGCAGTCGAAAAGCTGTCCTTTGTGAAACAATTTTCCACGAGGCCCCCCACTGACCCCTTTTTTTGTGATTCCGGATTTTGATATTAAAAAAGCCTTCGTTCCCGAAAAAACACACGGCTTTTAAACTCATTTCGCCGTCTCCTCCTCGTTGAATAGTTGTGGTAAGCACTCTCACCGCTAGCACCTGTAGATATGTTTCCTGTATTTTGAAGATGCTGATGCGTGGCTCTAGTTCCCCTGTAGCTGGAGCTTTCCTATTTGCGGAAATTTTGGTTCCTTTGGATAATGCCAATCTTTGGAAAGCTCAGTGATGTCGTTTCTTTGAAACTCGCTTTTGTTCTGTTTTTAAAGCTCAAGGGAGGCAACTCAATCATTAGAAGTTCGAATTGTGTCCCCGTAAAGCGCCTGGGTGGGGGGGGAGGAATGTAATTCAGGAGTTCTTCTACACGTAGGTTTGCCATAACTTGGTAAGAGCCTGCCTACCTGCAATAGTGACGGGCCCCAGCTTACAGTTTTTAAGTTGTAGCAATGTAGAGTTCACTAAATGAATTTTTAATGATCTTGATGGGGAGTGAGCTTGCATATGGGTATTATTGTGTTAGTTTATATCAGCTCCTGTTTGCAACCTGAGCTAACCAGTATTTATGAATTAGGGGAATTTGGAAAAAAAATAATTTCTTTCTATTTTAAATTTCTGTCAAATTTTTGTAAGCATTTAGTATTGGATAAATCTAGCAAGTAGTACGATAAGTCTTTTTAAACATCTTGAGAAAAAAATTTCTTTTTTACAACTGCAGTATCTAGAATTTGGATAAAGCTTACATTCTTAATATGCGTAACATGGTTAATATCCATCTCCAAAAGTTGTTAACGAAAAACAATCAGCTAATTATCTCCCCTTTGTCAGTTTTCCTGCCATATTGGGTTGAAATAGATGGCTTTCTGCTCAGACTTGTTCAACAACTGTTGATCATTGGCAGTGGTGGCTTATTTACTTGGAATAATCAATGATTGAAGGAGTTTTTACATCATTAACGGATTACAACATCCCGCATGCTTTATAGAAATTGTAAAGACCCTAACGTCTTTGAAATAAACTCTGAACGAAAGCCAGCAGCAGGAAGCTGTTATATTAAGAACATCCAGAAACTTAGACTGTGTAGTTTGCATTGAGACAACTCAGGAATAAATCTTTCTTTTAACTGACAAGAATTTCTGTTTAAAAGGAAAATTGAGCTGATTATGGAACGTTTGGATGAACCAGCTTTTGATCTTTATATTACATTTGCTTCACTTATGAAGTTTCTCAATGGAGGTTTTCATCAATACACTAATAACCTGCCCTTTGTTTTTATTAATTTAGTTTGTTTTTGTTTATTATGTGATTAACTTCTCTCAGATAACCTGTTATCTTAAAGTAGATTTTGTTATTTCTAAAAAAGTTAAAGATAAGCAGCACTAGTATTTATAACAGTCATACATTTAATGTTTTCATAACGATGCCTACTTGACTTTTTTTTTTTTTTCCAACGTGTAGTAAATGAAGCCTCCCTTAAGTAATCTTGTAGCATCAGGAAATCTGTGAGCTGTATACTTCTGAATTCACTACAAAAGTGTTCAATTTTGTATGCATGCATATCTCTATCTCTCTCTCTCTCAAGAAAGATGAAAATAGAAACTATCCATTGCAAACTATTTAATATAGTGCTTTAATTTCCATTTTGTTTATTTGGTAATTTAATCGCTACCTCGAGCAGAGATGGAAAATTGTAGCTAAAATACTTCATGAGTGTATTCCCCCTGAATGCTGATAGCTTGAAAGTGCTGTGTTTACGAAGTTAGGGCTACATAATTTGTGGTTAGCAGCCTCTACACCCAATGCCATATCAATACCTTAAAATTCTTCCTCTTTCTGCAATTCGTGATTTGTGATGCATGATGTTAATCTTGGAAAAGAGTTATGGCCATACAAGAAGATACTGCATACTTGCCAGTATATTTTGAAGCAAACATGGCAGGTTTATTGCATCTTGAAGACTCTCTAGGGTGACAGGAAAAAAGAAAGTGTTAGGGTGTGCCTTTCTGGAAAAAGTTTGAAAACTGAAAATAAGAGGATGCAAGAACCTTGTATATACTCGTATGCATACACACCATGATGCATAAGGGACATGCAAAGGTCAGTGTTCTTTTCATTTTACATTAGCAAATTTCCATTTTAAAAATTTTTGTTGACTAAGAATTTTTTTGAAAGTCTAAGTGGCAGGCAAAAAAAACCCCCAGTTGCCTACCAGGGTTAGTATTTAATGTACTATATTACCTACTTTTTCCTTGAGGTTTTTTTAAAAATTTTTTTACCTGTTCTCCATTGTAGTCACATGCACTGTTTCTTGTGGAGTCTTTCATTAACCTTTTAGTCATATTTGGCCAGTCTGCATCCAGGATGTAAGTGTTGACAGCTGGTACTAGTGCTAGAACCCTGTCCTCAGACCTTTACTAAATGGAAAGTCTATAGTAGAAATCTTCCATTTGGCTGTGAAAGGAAGCTCATGCTGATGGACTGGTGGCAAGAAGAAACTGTTGTGAGAAAGGCAATGAACTCTGATCCTCTGTCACAGCTAGCTAATATACTAAGCACTTGGTCATCTGCTGCCTGAGTCTATTCCCAAAACACGCACTCACGCACGCGTATGCACACACACACGTTATGAACTACAAAAAAAAGATGCCAACAGGCAAATAATAGGAAATCAATGGCTTGATAGGCATGCAAATCTTTTCATTGTGTGATCACTTTCACCATGTATAATACCTATAATTCTGAACTGTTTAATGGTCAATAAGGAGCCTTTGCACAACCATATGATGAGAGTAAAACCATAATCGTTTTCTTTGGTAGTATGCTAAATGTAGACAGCTCCAACAAGAAAGTTAACCCATTATTAACACAGAGGTGATCTTGCTGTAAGTACAGGTGGAATTCTTACATCAAGAAGAAGAAATAAATTACCAAAAAGAGGTCTGAATGGAGGTGTTCTAGTTCACAATCCATTTCAGAGAATAGAAGAAAAAACTAAAGTTAATATAGACAACAGAACAAAAGAATGGTCCAGTTCATGAATGTATTAAGGCTGTAGATATTTGGAAACAATCAGTGGTTCAAAATGAGAAAAAAGAAGGTATAGAATCAATGTGCAACATCTATAAACCATAGTGATAGATAAAATTGAATCTGGAGTTTATTTTAAGACTGATAGCATTAACTGATGCTAAATATAAGCAGATTCTTATACTACATACAATTCCATCCGGAATTTGGCTAACTGAAATGGATTCATTTTCCAACAGAGCAGTGATCTGAAGTGGACAACAAACAAGGTAAACAACATTCAGAAAACAACGTTAAAATACACATCTTGGTCTGTGCAAAGCCTTGACATGAATATCAGTGAGGCTGTGAGAGTTTATATTAATATAGAATGAGTTAAATGGCAACAAAAAACATAGCCTAAATTCAGGACATTTTGGGTAATATTCCTCAAACTTGAAAACTATGTTTTAGCATAATATCATCAAGGTGCATTACATTGTGTAAATCAAGTAGCTTTCCTACAAAATACAATGCTAATAGTGAAATGCTCTATTGTAGTCAGTGTTGATATAGTAAGCAATCAGAAAATGCTGCATCTGCAAAAATACTATAAAAAGTATAAGTAATGATTATTGTAGGGTGGTGAATGCTATAGCTCCTTGGAAAGAAATATCACATAAGTATAGCTAGTGATGGCTACTTCATGTGGCAAGATTGCAACCTGACTTTATGTTTCAGAAGGAGCTATATGCAAGGTTCTGAGGAGGACATGTGAAAGTGATACTGTTGACAGTAGACAGTTGAGGAAGAAAGCCCAAACTTTAAAAATTTGATGTTAATTAAGTACTTCAGGCTATGTTCTTCACATGATAAATGAAAAGCAAGTAGAGATCTTGCAAATTACTTAGCAGAAAGTACAGGTGTTAAAATTTCTTCAAGAACAGTAAGTAAGATGCACATTGGCACGAAGTGGTTCTGATGGGTGTGTAGCTGCCCGAAAACCTTGGTTAAAGAGAGATGACCAGATGACAACAATGAAATAGGCAGCATAAATGAAACAGTGGGGTGATCAAACCTAAAAAAGATACTTTCTTTACAGATGAGCCTAAATTCGAACTGTTTGACAGTAATCAATTGCAGTTTGTTCAAAAGCTGAATGGGAAGCAGCAACAGCCAGCATACAACAGCTACAGTGAAGTATGGGATCAGATCAATGCAAATATGAGACTGCATGTCAGCTAATGGTGTTGAAGAGTTGCATAAAATCAAAGGTATTCTGAATGCTGACAGGTTCACATCCATCATGCCACTGACCCTCAAGCATACAGCCAGTGTGGTGAAAAACTCTGGAATGTAAAGAGGCTAATTGAAGATGAGTTGGCTTGGAAAAAGTCCTGATATGAACATCATTGAAGGGACTACTGAGGATGTTAAATGGCAACCAACACCTTTGATGAATTGTGGAAAGTGCTACAGGATAACTGGAACATTTCACAGTTCATTGATAAGCTGTCTGGGAGCATGAAAACAGGATGTCATGCTTTAAATAAAGTAAAGGGCTCACATACCAGATACTAATTCACTGTACAACGTATACATTTTGTTTTTCTATATTTTCTGTAATAATCCATTGTATATGTGTTATGTATGTTTCTCAGTTGCAATCAGGGGCGGTCGTAGAATTTGCCGCCCTCTAAATAACGTAGAATTTCAAAACCTCCAAAAAATTCATTTTTTATTTATTTATTTATTGAAAAAAAAAGTACTATTAGAAAATAAAAATTATCAAATATATAATGAGAAAATATTGATATTCAATTCAAAATTAATTAGAAGTGACTCAGTTCAAGTGAGCAAATTTCTTTTACAGCAAATTTTAGAAAAACTTTCTTCCTTTCAAAAAACTACCATTAAAAATTGAACGAAAAATTCAGGAAAAAAATAATATCTGGAAAAATAGAACGAAAAAATATATTATATATGTAACATACTGTCCTGAACTAAATTTGACAAATGCGCACTCGGACCAAAAAATGCCGCCCCCCCAAAACGTGCCACCCGGGCGGACCGCCCCTGCCGCCCCCTATTAGCTACGCCCCTGGTTGCAATTAATCATTATTTGTGCATTTCCTGTTTTTGTTTCCATGATCATTTCCATTACTGCACATATATATATATCTATATTTTTCCAACTTTCTGATTTCTCTTTAAGTCATTTAAGAATAATAAAATGAAAATAAAAGGCATTTTATATTTTTCCTTAAGATTTGTTTCTCTTTCAATATTTTCCAATACTGTATATAAAGTTTTCTGATGATTTTGAAATGAAAACAAGCCTAAAACCTATTTTTTAACCAATAAAAAGGATGGATTCAAAATCTACAAGCAGCATTTGTTTTAGCCACTAATGTACATTATAAATGAATCCATTCAGCATTAAAGCAGACTAAAAAAATGGTTTGGGTATTGATCAAGAATAAGTAACTTTTCACACAGTAACTTCATCTCCATTTAGCAAAAGTTATCTCCCTTTATATATACTTCAACAGATTTTCACATTCACTGCTACACTTAAACTGGTGAAGAATTCTTGAGAAATTCCCTCAAATCCTGGCTATTCTAAACGTTCAATAACAAGTAGACTTTTCATTTTTTAGTTAGGTTTTATTTACAGCAACAAAAACGAGAAAAATGTGACTGAATTTAAGAGTTACATGCCACAAGGTTACAAATTTGCATAAGCCACATTAAAATGGCAAACAAAATATATACAGCAATATTTAAGTTTTTGAGAAAAAAACAACATACAAATGGACAATAAATTGTAAACAATAGCTAAAATAGGCAATAAAATGACTTGCAAGGTAAAGAATTTTTTAAAAAACCACTTAAAAGAAAACAATGACAACATACCCTGCTAAATTAAAAAAGGGAAGATTCATGAAACAACATGATATTCTACAGATTAATTATGTTTATTTCCTTACAGCCAATGCACTGTAAGGTTCTGAAATATTTCTTTTTAAATAGTTAACAAGTGCAATGATTTACCCTAAATTGATTTTTTTATGTATTTAGTGGTTCTATTTTCTCTTTCAGCACATATGAACAATGCACTAAAAATTAAATAAAAGTACCAGCAAAACAAATGGCTTTACTACAATTATATTCTGATCAGGTTATAGCACAAATGCTTGATAGCATTTTATGTGACTGCATCAACCCATTTTTTACTGGTTTCTTTGCACTAAAATCTTTTCGCTGCAGAGGTTAAAACTATTATGGAAAACCAACTATCAATCAAAATTTTACCTCAAACAAAACATTGTGTTTATTGGTTCAGTAAACTCCACTTTTACATGATACATACTGATGGGCTTTGTGTTATATATATGTACTGGCACAGCAAAATCATTTTGTCCATTGTATTACTGGCATATTGCACGATTACAAAATTTGTCATGTAGAGTGGCACATATAAAAATACATACCCACCCACATTGAAATACTTCCATTGCCACACCCACTTAAAATAGGCAAAACATTCTTTAATAAGATATATAAATAAATATAAGTTTGCCAGTCAGGTGAAAAAATACTTGAGTAAAATGAGTTTCGGGGAGTTTGATTTTTACATGAAAAGGGAATCTGAGACAAGTATTTGCTTTATGTGTGAATGACTTGTCAAAACTTCTTAAAGAAAACAAATAATTGCTGTACTGTCAAACTTTTCACGACATACTTCTGACAATTCGTATGCATAAAGGCTATGAAATATCAAATATACATTTAGCTTTCAGATTCTAATGGGTTTTGGCTACATGCAAAGGAAACAGCAACCCCAGATGTTTTCCAAGATGATATTGGCCAGTCTATCTAGTTTCATTATTCATGTCTTGACAAAGTTTAAAGACACAAGTCTAGCAAAAACTCGGTTCACATTTTTATTTCTTCCTATGTATGTATATGCTGCCTCTACCTATTAAATAATGGTTGAACAGTGCATTGTATGTTCATCTGCATTTTTTTCGATACTGACAACTTTGTTGATTTTCCAGACACACTCCTGAAGGTTTCTGCAATATTCTTGGTTCACAAAAAACAAAAAGCAAAAAGAACTTATAATGTAGGCTGGTAAAATTGACCAAAATACACTTCTCTTACAAATTCTACAACACCAAGACAAACAATTATGTCTGCTTAACAAGGTACAAGCTGACTTACACAAAGATTTATTGTAAGCAAATATTCAACAAAACTACAATAGACTGTAGCAGTTATGCTGATCCCATGTCATTTTTATCTACAATGCACACCATTATTTAAAAAAAAAATTTTTTTTTAAGTGTGCATTATATAAGGCAAGAAGTATGCATAAAATATCCAAAATTTCTGTTGTATTGCATGTATCTGGTATTTAAGTATAATATCAGTTGAGTGGACTATACGTGTTGAAGCACATAAATATTGACATATTTATTAAAAATAAAAAAAGAAAATCTTTCGTACTTTTAGCATACCAGAAACAAATCTAAAAAAAAAACTTGTAGAGGCCATGTTAATATCAAAAATATATCTAGTCATTAAGAGCTATCTTTTAAAACAATGTAGCCCTTTCTTGTCTTGTTTTTAGTAGCAGAAGTCCATACTCTTACAATGATACTCAAACACACCACTGTACATTTTTATATCCCTTTTATAATTTACAATGCCATATGAAATGCTAAGACATCATTTTGGCAGTTTGAATAGTGCCATCTGTGGAAAGGCAAAAGGGTTAATACAGATCTGTAGCTACTCATTCCTATAATAAATAGATGTAGAATAAGATAATATAAAATATATGTGCAGATTTTTTAAAAACTGAAATTTGTTCAATTATAAAGGCCTTTTTTGTAATGTCTATTCTAAATATTATTGAAAATTTTTTGTTTCTATATTGTAAGCACTTTTCTTTAGATGATACACTACTGTTAATGCTAAATGTTTTCCTTTGTCAAGTAAACAAAGGGGTGTAATTTTCTTTAAATACAAGGAACTGCTGAAAATTAAGCATTTAAACACATTGTACAAGAAAATAAATAAATATATTATAATCTGTGCTTAAACTGTTTTGCTATAAATATTATTCTGAAGTACCATCCAGAATTTTAAAGAAATAAGACAGTAAACGGCTATTGCTAAAATTCTGAAAATTTGACAGAAATTATTTATAAAAACGTAGGTGGAAGTTTAACTGTAAGCATCAAACATAAATAGCTTGCTATGAATGTTATTCAAACCTATGTATGCATGTTAAAATATGCTTAAATCAAAAGTATTTTATATTTATGGAATATTTTGAAAAAAATAATTTTAAAAATTATTACACAGACATATAAAAATAGTTTTCTTAAAGTTATTTTAAAAATAATAAACCTTTCAATTGTTATCGTTTCTACTGAGCCTGTTGGCAGTATTTAAAAAAATATTTGTAAATAATGTTTTTTTTTACAAGTTTAAATGTTGCATGAGAGCCAACTGAAAAAAAAAGAAGAGGAAATGTCTGCAAAGAATCAGGCCCAATAAAGCAAAGAAAATTGAATTTTGTTAGATCTAAAGGGAATTCTTCAAGGGATGCTCTAAAGAAGAAAAAGATGAAGCTATCCAATCCTGTTGCTATTTTATTATTTTTTTGTTCACCCTGCATGTGCAACTGAGGAAAGATTATACCAAATAAATTTGACTTTTCCATTATTTTCCATTCTTTCTCAATAGGATTTAAAAACATATTACATTTTATATCCCCAAGCATTTGCAGGCTTCCTGTTTTCATGTTATAGTAATTAGATTCGGGCTTCTACGCTGGTTTAGGAAAAAAGATTTGATGATAACTTTATATACTGACAATAGGTTATTGAGTAATTATGTATGGACTTTTGTAATAATATGGGAATTTAGAACAGATCTGATAAATACAATATTACAAGTGTAAAGCCTATAAATTAGCTCTCTACATATTCACTTCCTCTTAAACTCCCCCCAAATTCCCCTTTTTTTCATTTCAGAAAAAGCTTTGGACCTCTTTTGGAGTATGCAACCCAAGCATGTAATTCCCATTATAGGAGGAATATAAAAATTGTGCAACAATTTTATGTCTACTGAGATGACCAGTGATATTCATGGTCTTATTTATAAAGAAAAACTAACTGTAACCACCTAGGGTAGCCTGCTCAGTACTTTGTAATAACACGATTAGAGTAGTCAAGATTTTTATTGGTAAAGATGTAGGTTTAGACCAGCCCTCTCAGCTAAAAATTTAGAAGTGTTTTTTCAATAAATTGTATTGTAAATAATTTTGTCATGAAGAGAAATTAAAATAGAAAGTGTAAATACATCTAAAAAAAAAAAGAGACATGATTTCAGCTTCTTTTCCTTAGCAAAAGGATCTTTATATGTACTAGGAATATTCAAAATTAAATCTGGCTGAAGGAGCATCACTATAATGGTATCCAGCTAGGATCCATAGTAAGTTTTAAAAATACTTTCTATTTTTGTAAGTATCTATACCTATATCAAAATCACAAGAAAAAAATAATTGCAAGTTTTGATTCCTTTTTCAAATTGTAAATTTTCTCTCAGGTTTTTTGAAAAAGAAAACCTCAACAATTGAAGGCAACCCCTTTGTTACTCATTATGCTTGTCAGCTGGCTACAGAACCAGTTCAGAAAGGAATAATGGCATGTGCAGCTCTTATTTCATTAAAATTCATTTAAAAGTTATGGGGATGTGATTATTACGATATTTTAGATAACAACAGAATGAAGTAACTAGAGAAGTTGCATGAAACCATGAAGTTAAAGGAAATTGGTAAATGTTAAAATTAAAAAAAAAAAATCCTAGAATATCTAGACATAAGATGATCCAGATTCTGGAAAATAGGGTGGTGGAAGGCGATATGGTGGAGGGGCTGATGAAGATCCCGCTGCACTGTATGCAGGGGGCTCATTTGTTGATCGATTAGATTGCACAGGTTCATTGTCTGTGATCTCAAAACCTGTCCTCTGATAGCCAGGCAGTGGTGAGGAAAAGTTCTTCCTCCCTCCTGCTACTCTTGGTTTTCCATCTCCTGGCAGAACCATTGCTTGTTTTGGACGAAGTGCACGGTCCTGCGTCTCTCTATCAGCAGGGAAAATTACTGGATCTCTCTCTTCACCAAATGACTGCCTCTCATCATTAGCTGCTTGGTTCTTTTCATTTCTCTGCTTTCTGCTGCAGATCAGCAAAATGACCACTACAATAAATATTGCAATTGTTACTGCTATCACTGTTGGTATGACAGCCTCTGCCCATGCATCAACTTCTGGCTCACCACTTTCAGTCACTGTTACACTAGTAGAGCTCTCAGTTTCTGGAATTTCTGTGACAAGACAAATTCCAAGTAATTCCATTGTGACAGAACTCACCTGGTATTTTGGCAACATGTACTGGAATAAGTTGGGATTAATCCCTTTATTGTCATCATGGAGTTTCTGATAAAGGTTCCAGATAGTTTCATTTTGGCACTGGTTGGTTGAAAGTGTGTTGTTGCTCCAAGTCAAGATTAATGATCCAGGGCGAGCACTGATGACTGTAATAAAACTTGAATCAGGATCACCAAAGTAAGAGCCTAACCTGTTCAGCAGTAACTTGAGATTTTTGCGGTCTGACATGAACTTCTTGCCATGCAGGCTAAACTTCATGGTAAATTTGTGTGAAAGTTCCTTAGAGGAGGAGGAGTTGATGTAAATCTCCATCACATCCTGTGCCACCCTGTTTCCAGAGTCTGCAGCAAAGATGGTTGTCTTCAAGGGGTTATGTCGGAGGTCCCGTTGGAGTGGTATTCCCATAAGAACTTGGTTGCTTTCATCAAAGTAGAGCCAATGGCGTGATGGTGGTTTGCGTTCAAAATGGAAGGCGACAGAGAGAGTAAGATGCCGTGTGTCTCCATCCTCTGCATCATTAAATGTATCACGAGGAATTTGAAAGTAGAAATCTTGCCCAACATATGCAACTGCATGATTGATTGGGTTTATTACAACAGGATTTTTATTATTCCAAAGTTCTGAAAAAAAGGAAAAAGAATAAAAAAATAAAATAAAAGTAGGAAGAAAAACTAATGTAATCTTAGGGAAACATTTTTCTATTTTAAATTGCCAGTTATCTTTTCAGGCTTGCACACAAACAACAACTAATTTCATATCTATCAGTTGCTGCTGTAGTTAAAGTGACAAGTGTATGAAATATGAAAAGTTTCTATCCATGGATACTTAAGAAAGTATTCCCACAATGCCCTGCTAAGAAATATGGCAAGTGTTTGCATTACTAATGCAACCTGGGTTAAAGATATCAGCTGAGAAACATGTTAAAATTTTATAATATAGATCCTGGATAATACAATTGCATTAATGCATGAAATTTAAGGGGCAGGTCTGTGTGCATACTTAGTTTATAATGTTGGATTTTGGGATCATTTTCTTAATTAACAACAGGAAAAAACTTTTCCAATTCTGTACATTCTCATAAATACAAAAATCTGCTTATAAACAAACATATTTAAATATTGTATTTTTTTTTGTAATAACTTGACTATTAATTTTCAGTAAATCCAAATTTTCAATGCTTTTTTAAACATATACAGCTGCTGCATAACTCTCCTATAAAGATCACAAATAACTGTGTTATTCATAGTTGTGTACAAGGAGTTTAGCTATGGTATGCTTGCTTGTGTTGGAAAGGGCTTGTATGGTTTTAACATCCCTAAATTTTCTACTCTCAGTTCAGAAAAGTTTAAAAACACAAGATCACAAATTCTAGTCTTTCATGCTTTGATTTGAGACAATTTAGTTAATTAATTCCTTTATGTATTTGATAATTTCTGATTGATAGTTTTGGCATTGCAACTGAATCATGGATAACAGTATGATACTTTTGAACTGTGTAGTCTTAGCATCCTCTTAAAGGACAGCATGCAACAGACAGACCAATATATTGTATTTGGCTTAATTTCAAGTCTGTATAAAGAAACTTGGCTTGAAAATGTGCAATATGCTTTTCTAACTGTTCTTTATGTCATTTTTAATGATATACTGTCATTCTTTATTTTCATCTAAGAACTAAAGGTTTTAGTAGAGACTTTCTGTTTACACACCTACTGTACCTAAATGTAGCAGTCAGTTCCTTGCCTAGTTATTGTGGGAAGGATTGAGTGCTTAGCTAACGATTGATCCTTTTAAATATGACTACTGGTTCAGAAACAAAACTCAACTGGACTTGAGCCTTAGGCACTTCTTCCGGTACTGGGAAATAAAGAATTTATTTCAGTCAAAGTGATTTTAAATTTTTTATCCAAAACATAATGCTTTTGTTTAAAAATATACTTCTTTCAAAGCATATCCTTTTCATGCATACATTTTCATTTCAAGTACTTTTGAATGAAAAGTTTTAAATTAAGAGGAATAAAAAGTAAACAAGAATAGGCCCTAACTTTAAAAAGGTAGGAAACTAATTTAAAAAATTAGAAATTTTGGTTCTAAATCTAATAAGTAAATTCATACAGTGCTAGTTAGCATTAGTAAAAATTAAAAAAATAATTTAGAAGTTATGCTGTCAGAACTGAGTTCCTTTTTTATTTATTTATATTAGGAACACTCAAATGAAATCATTGTGGTGATGCTCTTTCTGCCAGGTTTCATTTGAACATTCCTAGTATATTTATTTATTTGGTAAATTTTAGGTTTTCCTGTTTTAAAAAAAAGATTGTGAAAAGCATAATCATTCAATAAATGACACTGAGAAGTCTTGCTAGCAGTCCAGACAAAAAGAACAAAAAGGGAAATAAAGGATCTTGGTGTAGCTATCCAACATAATCTGAAATGTGAGAAGTAAATCAGTGAATGTAAAGTAGGTGGGACAAATAGAATCTTGTTTATTAAACAGAATGCTTGGAACAACAATATCCACAGTCATGGTTTCCTTAAATAACATTAGTTAGATTACACCTAACATACATTTGTAATAGCCTTTCTTTGGTACCTTTATCTTGTTGTCTTATAAGATGTGCAAAAGCAATTTACTAGAGCAATTTGGAAAGGAAAGATCTTTTTTTATTATCTTTTTGTGGTGAATGTGTGAGTTGTGCGTGTGAAAGTTCGCATGCTGAGTATTTAGAGAGGATTCATTTCATGTTCTAAACTCTAAGAAAATGTAAACTAAGGGTTTGTTTGGGGGTTTTTTTGGGGGGGATAGACGGTTGATTTTGTTGGTTTTTAAATAAAATACTTTATTACAAGTTACCAAAAAAAAAACAAAAAGGTAATAATATTATGAATGATAAATTTATTTTGATGGAGCTGCAGAATAGTGTAGTATAAATTTTCTGCAACATTTATTTTTCTTTTATGAATGCATAAAAAGACAAGCAGACATTCCTTTGCTCTGAACTGCGAACAGCTAGCTTGTGTTTTTTGGTTGTTTCTTAAATTTGCATTAAGGAAATGCAGTTGGCAAACTATTTTGCAGACTTTTGTTTATTCATACTCTTAGAACAGAAGGCATTATAATATGAAACAGGGACTTTTTAGATGAGGCAATAAATGAGAATTTGTTAGCATTGGTCTGCAGTTTAATAACATCAAAGCAAGAATATCTTCGGTGGTTGTTTGTTTTTGGAAATGATGCTATAATATGCTAAGAATTAGGAAGCTTTCTACCACCTTGCAAATTTTTTTTTGTTGCTTTTTATTATAGTTAAGTATTTATAAATTAATTTTTATTTACATTTGCCACCTATTATAGAAAACTTTTTTCTTTTAATTG
The DNA here is from genome assembly GCA_018389105.1 of Nautilus pompilius. Lineage (NCBI taxonomy): Eukaryota > Metazoa > Mollusca > Cephalopoda > Nautilida > Nautilidae > Nautilus > Nautilus pompilius. The sequence goes on along the minus strand of JACATO010000444.1, from coordinate 179,335 downwards.
TTTTCCCAAAGTCTTTTGGCATTGTGTTTTACTGACCAACCAGTAAAAGCACACCAAGCACAATTTGGTAAATCATTTTTTTTTTTTTTGTTAATTGAATCAGCATGTCTCTCCCATTTATTTGTGTTAAGATTTCGAGTCAGCAGAAACCCAGATTCCCAATACTAACCAAGATTTTCTTTCTTTTTTTTTTTAGGAAAAATATTAGTGATTATAGCGTATGCATTATCAAACATCAAGTTAGTTATTCTTACAAAGCTCATATGAATGTGAAGAAAGCTGTTAATATTCTTTGCTTCAGCATTTTTGAGACAATAGCAAACATTTGAACCTTTCATTCTCTCGTGGAACCTAATTATATATATATATATATATATATATATATATATATATATATTGCAAAAAAAAAACTAGACAGCTGTGAACTGTTAGCTGCAGTATATTTGAACAAATAAATAAGTGTCTAAAATTTCAAGAAGGAAAAAAAATGGGCAGAGATATTTCAAACTGTGTTTATAACGCTTTCCAGAAACTAGTTTGAGGTTTGTTTAAGAAATATGAGGAATGCACTAAACACTGGTGGCTAATGTCTGTAACAAAGTTTCTAGTGCCTACAAGAAGAGGTGTGGTCTGTGTCCAAACACAACTGAAGCAGAGTCTATGGTATAAGGATTGATAAATGCATCAGAAAGCTCATATTTTTTATATGTATATATGTACACATACACATACAAAACTATAAATCTGTATTTTTGGTGTTAGAGAAATATTTATCACTTTGAAGAATGTGCTGAAAAACCTGATGAATATATGACAAACACAGTGCATTCCAGAAATTTCAGAACATTGCTAGAACGTGACAATACATGTAAAAAGAATAGCATGCTAGTTAATTACTGAGTTTGATTATAAAAAACAGAAGTTTGTGAACACTATTTAATGATGCAATTTGTTCTCATCCCTCATTGTATTTTGCTTTATTTTAATGCTAATTAATTTAATGATTCTAGTAACAGAATTTTGTTTGCTGGGCAGTGCTTTGGTGTTGGTCTTGAGTAGTTTTGATTTTTTTAAAGTTACATTAAGAATATTACTCTACCTCATGCATTTTTTTAAATGTAAAATTTAATATTTCTTTGCAAAACATGCACACACGCACACACATGCAATCATTTGTTATCTACTCTTGCTTTAATTTTCAAATAAGATAAGGATAAAGTATTAGTTTCAATTTGTAGGCTGGCATGCATTTAATGGTTCATAATGTGACCCTGTGCTTAGGTACTACTGATTTTTAAAAAATTGATTTCAGAAATCAAAGATTTATTTTTCTATTTTCTTAAAAAAAAAATTGTTCATGCTTTCTCAATGGTTTGATTTCATATTTGTTAAGACATTATTTATTTAATTTGAGTAGCTTTTGTTTTATGCAGTTATTTTTAGAAATTATTTTTTCATTTAAACTATTAATATTTGCAAATTTAAAAAATAAAGAAAAAATACAATATACATTTATAATTGGAATTCATTGTAGAAGGGCAGAAAATCACTCAATATATACCTTACCCACTTTCCTCTCCCTTCTACCCACATATTGCTTTCTCTAAATGTTTTAACACACATTGTACCAGAGCAGACATATCTTTCAGAAACAGATTTTCATGTATATGTTTTTGCTGTTTTTTTTAAAATTATGGCAGAAAAGGTTCAAACAGTAGGCACTTTTTAAAACATTATAAACAAGAAGCAGACAGATTTGATACATTTTTACCTTAATTTTAAAAATAATCTTAAATAATTGTTTTTAAATCTCTAAGCTGTACATGTCCAGAAATCTTGAATTTGGATGGTTGTTCCTGATATCTAAGAATTTTCATTTCTGAATTCATTCTAGCAGTAAGAAATGCTTTTGATTCTTTCATATCAATGTCTTTAACAAGACAGTCTAAGATATAAATATGATATTAACTAGAAGAACTGTTACTACAAGATTGCAAAATTCTTTCCTTTATTTTGTTTTCTCCTTTTTTCCTAATGAATATATAATATTTAAAGAAGTAAAAATGATAAATTCAGACAAATAAAAAAAACTTCAACAAAAAATTTGTCTTGCATCTTTATATATGCTATCTTCTTCCACTGATAGCCATTTTCTCCTAAAACCTGTTTCTAAAAATCTATTTAGATTAATATTTTTAGGCTTTATTAACACGGATTACAACTTTAAATTCGTATTGTCATGTGTCTGTAATATATATTTAAAAATATTAAATTCATAAAACTTAAAATAAGGATATTGCAACAGAAGATATAAGATTCTACATTCTTATAAAAATTTATTCATCCAGCTGAAAACTTCTGATGGTATAACTATATTTTTAGAAATGTTTAAAACTTAAAAGAATTTCAGCACATCAGTACAGAAAAAAGCAATGTAGAAATAAGAAAAAATAACAAATGGTGAGTGATATCCAGAAGAAAAAAAAGCAACTACAGATGTATGCAAAAAATTATTATAATTCAAGTGTTAAAAAGTAAAAAAATAACAATGATATTGAATAGGAATTTTTTTTTGCATATTCTTAAATAATTGTAGTAGAAGATTATGAGACTTATACACAAACCTGGTAACTTTGATGTGATAACTGTAGTTACTTCTAATCTCTGTTCACTGGTTGTTTTCTTTGGCACCCTTGTGGTATGTTGGTGTTTTCTTGAAGTAGTAGCAGCAGTAGCAGTAGTTAGTCTTGTTGTGGTGGTAGTAGGAGACTGCAGATGTTTCTGTGTAGTCAGTTTTGCAGTGAACTCTTCAGATGTTGTAGTAACCTGAGAGGAGGTATGATCTGTCTGTTTCTGACTTGTTTCTGGAGCACGTGCAGTTGTTGTGTCTGCCGAAGTGGGTGTTTTAGTTTTAGCTGCTGTTTCCTTTTGTCTTTCTGTAATTGTTTCGTCTTTTGACTCTTTTGGTGAAAGTAGAGTCTGGTTGTCTAAAAACAAAGGAAACATTGAGGACTGTCCATGCAAAGAACTCTGTGGGTGAGGATGGCCATACATGCCTAAACTTGTTGATATCAGAACACTTGTAGCAATAGAATCTGTAAATGATGTATCAAATGTTTGGGCAGCAATAAATTTTGGAGATTGATCAAAGGAATGAAGTGGAGTAACTTTTAGTTTTTCTGTTGAGTCAGCCTGAAAAGGTTCCTCTTTAGAAGTATCTCCCAGACTCAATGACAGCTTGTATGATTTTGAGAGATTTTTATCTGACAATGGCAAATGAATGACAGATGAAGTTACAAGCAAATGTGTCTCTTCATCTTGATCACTAGTCACAGAAGTTTGCAATTTGTGTTCAGTGGTAACTGGCAATGTAGTACCAACACCAATATGCTGTTTGTCTCCAACAAACTGCAGTGTTGAGCTGCTTATTTTCTGTAGTCGCAATGAGCTTTGTTTACTGACTGGAATGATAAAAAAGTAAGATGGCTCTATAGATGAACTTTCAGGAAAATTTTCCTCAGAATTGACATCTAAATAAACATGGCCACTGGGCAGATATTCAGCTCTTGTTGACATCATAAATGTATCAGTTGAATGTGCTGAGACTATACCAGTGGTAAATCCAGAACTCTCCATCCTCATCCATGAAAGTACTGTTGCAACATCAGCATCATTTCCTGATCCAGGACCAGAATCCATTTCTGCAAAATGATAGATTTATTCAACTACTACCAAATTCATTTTTTCTCTTTTTTAAAACATCAATATATCTTTATTTAATAGAAAAATCGATCTTTTAGCTCAGGGTTCAAATATAAGAAAACAGCAGTATAATTAATTAACATATTATTTAATGTATTTTTTTAATTACTGAAGATATCTTCCAACATTTTAAAATTAGGGTACAAGTCTACACCAAAAATACTGTCCATAGTTGTTGTTGTTATTATTATTATTATTATGTTTAGCATAATTCTACTTGTTCATAGAATATCTCTAGAAAGACAAAAAATTTTTTAAAAGAGCCATTTTAGCCTGCTAGCTAGTGATGACAATCACTGGATTAATTAGGGAAGACTGGGCTGGGTGTTATAAGGTTAAATTGTCACAGCATGCTCATCTATACATTTAACTAGGAATTACTGGTGCTGTAACAATTAGCCCCAGTTTCCCCAACTAAATTATATTTTAAAATATTTTTCTAACAAACAGATAGTAAGTTCTAATCTTTTTGATTTTGTTTTACTATATTCAGTGTAAGAAAAATTTTTTTTTACTCAATGTTGTTATTTAAGTGACCAGTTGGGGTACCTGGTGCTACACAGGAAAAAAATGGTGTTAGATGAAAATGCAGTAGCTTAAACCTGTTCCCAGATTCTGAAGTATCTGTATTCAAAATTTGGGGTCTCTAGGTGCTATGGTTCAACCTTGAAAGAGTAACAAACAAATGCACAAATGCACAATCACTTGAAAATTTTAAATATTTATCTGTATGAATGTAGAAAGGCATAAATACCTGTGGTGACTAGGAGTACATGAGTCTTGTCATGTTCTGCAGGAAGAGACTGCAATACAAGCTTATCCTGAGATGGGGATGACATTAAAATTAATGATGCATTGGAAATCTTGCTGGGAAACAAAGCAGTATGTACATGTTCTTCAGAAATACTTCTTAAGCTAGTTGTCATTGGTAATGCTCCAATTTCTTCTGACAGTTTTGTAGTAGGTCCATCTGGCTTCAAAGATGGTCCCACCACCAATGTTTCTTCAATTAAGCTCTCTGTGGTACTGGTAATAGGTATACCATGAACAAGATTAGCATCCATTTTAGCAGTTGAGTTTAATGTTACACCTTTCGTAATGATGGCTGTTGTTAGATCATCCATGGTACCTGAAACCAGTTGGAGAGATACTGAAGAAAAAGGTTTCGTGTCCTCTTCCATTGATTGTGCTTCTACTCTATCTGAAACAACAGAACTTTTATCATACTGATGTAGAAACGTTGGTATTACACTTTGGAAAGATTCTTCTAAATGCAACATTCTTGTTTCCATTAAATGTTCAGTGGTTTGCTTGTAAGTTTTTCTTTTTAATTCTGGTGTACTCTTCTCACCAGGGGACATAGTTCTTAACGGAGATTCTAATTTGAATTCTGAAAAACTGGTAGGTATTTGAATTGGGTGAGATGATTTTATAAATTCTAAGCTTGGCAAAATTTCCAAACTCACAAGCAGATCAGACTTTATAACCATAGGTGATGTATAAGGCATTGTTTTTTTACTGAAAGTAGTACATTCTAAATTATGACATTCAGAACTAAGAAAAAAATGGTCTGAGTCCATAGCTTCTCTCACAGAAATAGATGGCTTTAGAGTTTCTAGACTAGAAAAAATCTGTCTAGGAGATGATTCTATCAGAGAAGCTGCCATAGGCTGAGAATTGATAAAACTAGATAAGACTTTATCAGAAGTCACTGAACTTAGTGATGATTCCAGGTAAGTAGATTTAATATGTGGATCATGTTCAGGTATTGTATTAAAAGCTTTGGGCATGGTTGAACTTTCCAGATGAAAGCTGATAGTTTGGCTTGGTCTTAAAGGTTGTATAACAGTATCTATTATAGATTCTTTCTTGCTAGATTCAGTCTGTTCTGATAATGGAAATACATGAATACCACTTTGCTTCTGTATCATTTTTGTAAATGGCACTGCATGCAAAGATGGAGTTGGAGTTGGTGTGGAAAACTGTACCCTTCTTTTATTTCTAATGTGATTTTGTTCTGTACTTTTAGTAGCAGAAGATATGTACCAGCCTATTATCTTGTATCCGATTTCTTTTGTAAGCCTTCCACCTTCTATATTATGCTGTAGAATTTGAATGAAGTTATGAAGTTCTCGAAACATCCCACAAGCTACCTGCCAGGTAAGTTCCATAGCATCTGGAACAACAGAATCAGTGTTCCCAGGTCCAGAAGTGACTATGCTGTATTTCTGTGAGCCCAGTTTTAGTAATACATCACTTCCTGAACTCAGAGTTACTGCAGATACATTGATGGACAAAAAATCAGTCAGTTTATTAACAGCATTTAGACGGCCTTTAGCATTTAAATGGTCCAGACTGACTGCAAAAATCAAAGTTGTCTGTACAAAACTAGAGCATGGTTTAACCTTGTGTTTTACTAGCTTTTCTTCTTGCTTTGGCAGTAGAAATAAACTTTTAACCTTTTCTGATAGTGCATAAGGTTGATTCTGGGACCAAGTTACAACAGAAATACGGAATATATCAGACACATTTTGGCACAAGTGACCTGAAGCATCAACAATGCCAGCAATAACTTCCAGGTAAACTTCAGTTGGTATATCATGTGATGTAGGCACTCCCCAAAGCTCCTTTTCTGATTGGTCATAGTAAATCCATTTTGGTAAGGTGTTCTTACCATCCCCCATTACCTACAATAAAATAATAATAGAACAACTAGTATAATCAAGAACGGGGATCTCCTCAACTTTCAAATAGAATTTCAATTTTAAAAAAAAGATACGTGAGTCTTAAGCAGATTAAAACATATATAGTGAATCCTACCACTTACAGAAATTTAGACTACTATTACTTTCTACCCAATACCAAATTCTGATTTTTTTGTTTGAAACTTTAGCAAAAAAAGATAATCTTGAATGTACAGTTTAGTTTATACCTAATTAACTTCCATGGAAAAAATGTTTAATTAAACAAAAAAAAAAAAGGACACTGGATAAATTATAAATTGATCATTGTTCTATTATCATTTTCTAATTCCATCAACTCTTTGAATGTTCAAGTGAAACCTGATTGAAATAACATTGTTGTAATGGTATCCAGCTATGATTTCATTTGAACATCCCTAGAAATACTGAATTTTGAAAATTAGTTTTCATGAACATCTAAAGTTTTAAAAGTTATCTTTAAGAATAGAGCTTCAAATGGGGAAATTTCATGTAATGTTTTCTAAGATCTGAACTTTTCAAAACTGGTGCTCTTATATCTACAGATATCAAGATTGAAACAGTCATGAGTTAAACATTTATACTGGGATAAAAATAATCAGCAATGGAGACAGTTCACTTGGAAAACATGATCAGCCATGATCTGATTATGTATGGTTGGACCTAGAGTTATTTTCTGTGAAAATAATTCACAAAATTGTTTATTCTATCAAATTACACAAATGGAAACACCCTGGACTATCAGTGATAGTTAATTTAGGCCTCTTGCCAGATATTTATAGATGAATATATGACACAAGTTTATTCAATCTAATATTTCAGATAGTATAATGTTCTCAGGTGTTTCTTTATTTTCGGAATTTGTAACCTTTAACCTCTGTTAGCAACATATGAGTCACTTTGCAGTAGAATATTGGTAATAAAAATATTGAAAAAAATCTAGCAAAAAATGAGTCACTTTGCAGTAAAGTATTGGTAATAACAAATATTGAAAAAATCTAGTAAGATTGTAGTAAATATTAGTAATTACCAATGAAAGAAATTGTAATTCAGCAGTTACGATAAAGATCTGTTTTTTCTGCAAATAATTACCATAAGAAAAAACAAAACAAATAAACAAACATTTATCTTATGAATGTTTTCTCTGCCCAATCTTTATCCTAATAGAATTCTCACTTTCTCCTAGGCATTATTTGAATTTATTTAAACTCTCTAACAAGTACTAACTATAGATAGAAATGATGCTGTGAACTGGAAACTATTTCAACAGAAGTGGCAAAATTATGAAGTGATTACAAATCTGGAACAACAACAAAGACAATATCAGGTGAATTGGGGAATGAGGTGCTGAAAGCATATAAAGGCTTCAAATTTGACACTAATGAGAATCAAAAAACAGTGCCAACAAATTCTTGAGAAGTACAATGCTTCTGTTGTGAGTGAAATCAATAAATCTTATGAGAGATTCATGTTCACAAAACATGATTAAAGAGAAGATAAAACTTTTGAGAATTTTCTTACTGCCATTAAATTGTTAGTGAAAGCCTACAACTATTATGATAATTATGTTAATTCTATTCTGTGTGATTGAATACTCTTAAAGATTAGAGATTCAACAATGCAAACTGCTTTTCTAAAAGAAAGGAACTCTGGAAAACTGTATAGACATTTGCATAGCTGCTGACAATGCTATAATCCAATTACATCCCCCAAAATAAAAGCTGTAAACAGAGTTGTTTACAGCAAATCTAAAATGCATAATCAACTCAAAAAATCTAGCTCAAGTGTGCCACAGAAGAGAGTGTGTATAACCATATTAGACCTGCTAAAACCATCCAGTAAATCAGTGCTATCTATAGATCCTCCATAAACATCTATATGGTTTTATTAGTCTTCTCAAAAGACCAACTGCACCTCATCCACCAATTCCTAAACCTGCTTACATCCAAGATACAAATTCACCAAATAGGCAGAAGTGTAAATAAAAAAGACACTTGCTGTTCTAAATCAGAACACTTACAAAAAATATGATGGTATGTGGTAAAAAATAACCATCAAAAGTTAAATGTGTAACAGTATGATATAGTGTGATGGACAACAGATGAAATTGTATTCTAAAGAGATGCAATATTTACTGTGTTTAAAATGTGGTGAAGTGACTTTATACAAATGCTACTAAAGAAATTATTTCTTGGCTCAATGCTATACCTAATTACTGGTGCAGAGTTATGTATTTGTATAATGGTAAAACTCTATCCATTGCACTAAAGTCTCCAAAAGGGGAAGAATGTTACATACTACTATACTAAATTCACCCGTCTGCTACTAGGAGCTTGTGTACCCAGATATAGTTGGCAGAGAAACCATGCTGTGGTATTAACAGTTAATAAAGTTGTACTCCATGTAGTGTGTAATTTTATCAAATTAAATATGCCACTGCATGTTCTATAAACAGTTTCAAAGTAGCAGCAGTAATACAACTAAATAATAACCTACTTTTCAGGCATTTTTTCCTGCTCCATCATCAGAGTTGGATCCTGAGAAAAACTGATTTTGTATGCACTGTTGTCATTTTTACAGTGGGTGTTTTTATTTTTGGAATACTCATGTGTTTCAAGCTGATCTTGAAAGTGTGAGCTCTTGATTGCTAGGTTTTGGATGTGCTGATTTGACCAATACTAGCCCACAGTGCTTCTGGGGTATCTGCCCAATTAGATGTTACTTTTTTTGGAATATTTAACCTTTTCTATCAGTTAACAGAAGTACTTAAATATTATTGACACACTAGATGCACACAGATTTAAAAACCACACCTTTACTTTTTTTAAATAATCATGCTGCTCATATGGCCATGTATGATCTGTGCTGTTCTTTCTGGCTTTGTAAAATCACTGTCTCACTAATGTATTTCTTACCAGAGCCACAAGAGTAAATCATACTCTTGGTTGATAATGGATCCTTTTGTTTTAGGGCCAAAAGGGTTAACTGATTTCTTAATGTTACAATGCTTTTTGTAGATGCCTTTGATGTTAAAATCCTTTAAGAGTTGGGCAAGACATTCAGAGGTACTTTTAATGTATGGAGTACTTTCAAATGCCTAACCTTACTCTTCAAGACTTCAACATCAACATCATCCACAAAGAACTGTAACATTAAGAAAACACATCAGCCCTAAAACAAAAATGCCCATTATTAACCAAAGTTACAATTACTCTGTAGTTTTGGTAAGAAATACAAGCCAAATTAAAACAGCACAAATCAGTTGGCTAGGTCAACTGGCTTGGTTAGCTAGAAAAGTCATCATTAGCAGATCATGTCTGGTCATGTGGACTACTGAGTGCTACATCACAGATTATGAGCAGCATGACTATAAAAGTGAAAGAAGCAAATCACATGGCTCTAGAATCTACAACACCAAGTACTTCCACTGTTGAGATCAGTAATGTTTAAGTACCCTTATTAACTGAAAGGGAGATTTGAATATTTCAAAAAGTAACTTAATTGGGAAGGTGCCTGTTGGACAAATTACTGCATTCACAACTTAGCAAATGATAGACTGAAAATTTACAACCAGCTCCACCAGATGAACATTCCAAACAAATTAATGCTCTGTCAAACAATCTTCTGCAAAAAAAAACAAACAATACTCCATGCAAAAAATGGAAGATTGCTGAAATGTAGATTCATTATTCAGTTGTATTACTACTAATATGGTGACTTGAAAAGCCGGAACAGTAATTTCAGTAACAGTCTGGCATTGATGTTATTACTATACATCATAATAAATCAAGGAAAATACATTGTACAATGCTTTGTACATGGACTATGTACAGGTTCAAAATACTCTTCATCATGATCTTCACCTATTATGTAGTCATATCACATACTTGCATAAGTTGGTATTTTCTTTCTTTAAAATTTAGCTGGGGAAAAATGTATATTATAAAGTAATATAAATAAAAATAAATAAACAACAAAAAGAAAATGTTGTACATACCCAAAGCATATCATAGTTTCCACTAAATGCATCATTGGGTATTTTGTATTTAAAAATCTTTCCTGCTGCAGCCACTTTATCAGGTATTCCATTCTGAACATATGGACAGACCACATTTCCAGTTCTTATCAATTCCATCTGCTGACTGTTATCCAAAGAAATGAAACCACAAATGCTTTTTACATTTAATGCCAGTGTTATCCAGGCATGCACAAAAGCCAGATTACATAGATGTTTATGCCACATTGTTCGCATTGTAAGCATTTCCACAACTGTTATTTTTCCTCACAGAGAATCATTTCAGATTGTTCATCTGCAGCCTGTGTAAAGACAAAAATAAAAGGAAAATTTAACTGGAAACTGAAAAAACAGGTTTAGCATAATAAAGTTTTATATGGTATGTATTTTTTCTTCTTTTTCATATACAAGTAAATTCTTAATGTGAAACATTACCTTATTTCACTGATGTAATAACATTGAGGGGCATTTATTATCAGTAGCTCCCACAGGGTACTAATAATTAGATTATAATTAACTACCAACTATCAGGAACATTCAAATAAAACCTGGCCAGATAACATTATGGTAATGCTATTTCAACTTTGTTTCATTTGAACAATGTACCAACATTGGCTAGCGCTGCTAGCTAACCTCTGTCTATTCTGCAAAAATTGTAATTAAATCTGCCAACCAAAAAAAAAAAAAAAACAAACAACACAAACACACATATATATGAGTATATATGCACATACATACATACATACATACATACATACAATTATAATAGACTCTGATGATCTTATCAATCAGTACTTATCTGAATTCTCCCAGGTACAAACAGAAGTCTTACACATTTTTCTCTTCTTAAAAATACAGAAGAACAGCAAGTATGCTGTGCATTGTGGAATATTTTCAGTTCAGTACCATAGGCTACACTACACTACAGATTATAAAAAAGTTTATGTATTAACCTAGAAAAAAGAATGAGGTAGACTTTTAAAATCACTTTGGGGAGTTGAAACTTTGTAATGGTGATAGAAATAACACATGCTAACATTATGAGGATAAAGCTAAAAGTAATTAAGTCTGAAAATTGAAACTTAAGCACAGATCTTAATTATTAATTCCTTCACTAACAAATCCTCTGTGTGCTAAATTAAATAACATGTACAATCACATTTAAAATTTATATATTTTCTTTAAACTGTAATTTACCAAAAATATCAGTAGATCATATTGCCATCCATACATAAATAGTATGGACAGTATATTCATTCTTAATATGGACAGTTGGTCCATATTTCAAGATTTCTTGAATAATAGAACTTAACAGAAGATAAAATCACTCTTTTATGTAAGCCAGAAGCAGCTGGCCACACTCTTACAGTATAGATTGGTGGATTTTTGCACCTTGGCTTATGTAAATAGTAGACAGTCACAGATTTTAACTGGTAAATAACAGCACTCCATAGATACACACTTCTTCCACCTCACATTGTTAAACTATATGTGCTGTCTTCAAGATGGACATGAAGTTAGTGGAATTTTTTTTAAATGGTGATAGATAGCCCCATCCCAGTTAGCAATGCCCATCAAAAGTTTTTTGCTTATGAAAACTATTTTGTCAATAAGAAGAATCAAATAAAAGTAGAACTTTTGAAGGATGAGCTCTGAAGATAAACATTAAAAAAAAAACCCCTGCTATGATTTTTAACTTTGTTGGAAAGTAAAGTTATTCTTCAAGATGTCAAATCAAGAATTTAAAACTCCAAAGTCATATTTTCTGTCAAAGACAACAGTGTCAAATCACTGCAAGTTATCTGAAAGGTAAAAATAGTGCTAAAAAGGCCAAAAATATTTATTACATTATGATACTAAACATACTTTTGTGTGTGATCTTTGTTTATATTTTGTTAAATTAAAAGATGGAATACCTAGTGGATGGTGAGCCACTATTTACTTTTTATTCATTTATTTATTTATAGAGAAGCACTACAGCAAAACCAGTTATTTATGCGCATAAATATTTTGAGAAAACTTAAAATGCAAACAAAAACACTTATCTAGTCAACAGCTGGTATTTCTTATACATTGTTCCTTAAAGCATCTTTCCAATGACATATTTCAAACAAGCATTCACTATTCATTTTTTTGTTGTTGTAAATTTTGTTCAAAAACAATAAAGTGTATAATTCACTTTCTTTTTCTCTCGTTCTTTTTAAAGATAATAAATTATTTTAAAATATTTACAATTTTGTTTATTTTTCTATTTAAGAACACAGATCAATAGATCAATTAAGTATGCTTTGTTATGCCATATATTTGTTTTTGTTTTATTTAATTAAAGTTTTTATTTGTGTCAAATATATAAATAGAACTATATGATAGTAAGAGCCTAACAAAATAGTACAATATAATTTGCATAATAAAAATATCTATTCAACAAAATACCACTGGAATAAATAAACAAGGAAATAAAACATTTGAACTTTTATTTATTTTGTTAATAATGTTTTAATAAGCATAATTTAATTGTGTAAAATTACAGGTAATACTTCTCAGTATTACTTGTAATATAGAATTAATAATTTTTAATAAGCATAATTTAATTGTGGAAAATTACAGGTAATACTTCTCAGTATTACTTGTAATATAGAATTAATAATTTTTAATAAGCATAATTTAATTGTGTAAAATTACAGGTAATACTTTTCAGTATTACTTGTAATATAGAATTAATAATTTTTTAATAAGCATAATTTAATTGTGGAAAATTACAGGTAATACTTCTCAGTATTACTTGTAATATAGAATTAATAATTTTTTAATAAGCATAATTTAATTGTGGAAAATTACAGGTAATACTTCTCAGTATTACTTGTAATATAGAATTAATAATTTTTAATAAGCATAATTTAATTGTGTAAAATTACAGGTAATACTTCTCAGTATTACTTGTAATATAGAATTAATAATTTTTTAATAAGCATAATTTAATTGTGTAAAATTACAGGTGATACTTCTCAGTATTACTTGTAATATAGAATTAATAATTTTTTTAATAAGCATAATTTAAAATTGTAAATTACAGGTAATCTTCTCAGTATTACTTGTAATATAGAATTAATAATTTTTTTTTTAATTCTTGGGAAATCACTTTAGAAAATGATGATTTAATGTCTTTATGATCATAAGTCTTAATTTAGGGTAGGTTGGGTGAGGGTGAAGGTGGGGGGGTGGTCTGAGTTTGAGTCCCAGTCAGAATGGCTTCCGGCTACATCTATAACAGCAACACAGAGTTTCGGTACGCGTGGCCTGGCTAGTTGTACCCTGACCACACCACCACCGCTCAACAGACTCCCAACCGTACCCGGGTAGCCACCCTGCCCAGCCAACAAGGCTGATAATACACCTACACCTCCCCGCTTGTCGGACAGACGTCCATGGACCTCCAACGTCGAGGCAGGGGTTAGGGCTCACTTGGGGGAGGGAGAGGAGGGAAAGCTTCTGGTTTAAAGGTTAATGATCTAAAACTGTCACAAAATTGTTTATCTGATTTCTTCAATTAAATTTTATATAAATATAAGGAATTCTGGGCGTCCATTGACAGATGTATACATACCGAGACCGTTGCAGACGACAGGGGTTGGTACGAAATGACGTCAAACAAGATATCTGGATTTATTAGTAGTAAATACTAAATTAAACATTTTCAGTATATTAAGCAAAAAAAATATATACATATACATTTATATGTATAACAGAAAAACATATATTACTTTTTCATTTTTCTGGATAATTTGTCGGTTTTGAATAGTGCGCCAAATGGAGAGAAGACCCGTGGCGTAGTAACAATGGCTTCCGGTAGCTGCGAAAATGAACATGATGAATGTTGTTTTGATATCGCAGAGGGCTTAGAAAGAGTTCCCGTGTTCTTTGACGGCGGCAGGTGTATAAAGAAATGGAAGAAGTTTAAGGTAAGCGAACTGAATCTGGGTGGGTGGTGAGTCGGTTTGGTGAGTTGCCAACCTGGGAAGATCACTGGGGTAACTAAGTCGGTGGCTGGCAGGAGAGGAGAGATGGAGGGTGGGGGGGGGGGCATACGTTCTGTAGGATTAATTAGTTATCAAAGGGGAAAAAGTCGGGGGGGATGGTGGGGCGTCGGAGTTTCTCGCCTGCAAAACCAACTAAAATAAAACTCCGACTCTCCTGTCTCGATTCCGCCTCATCTCTGGTAACTGTGTCATTACTTATCTTTGACTGTCGTGAGATATTTGATTCGAACGGTGAGTTATCAGTGTCGGTTAAATTTCGCAACCCGGGCAAAAGTTAATAGGGTCTCATTTACCCATTGTGGTATTAATTTCAGCGCCCCCACCCGAATTCCTGTCCTAGTGCGCGCGAACACCCTTTCCATGCCTGGAGAAATCCATCTGAAAAAGTCTAAACAGAGGGAACTGCTCCAGTTTCCTTTCATAGTTGTATGACCCCTCCCAACCACCGCCGTCCCTTTCCTTCGGGACGGCGACACAAACACGGCATTTTCCACCCTTTCAGGGAATGAAAGATTGATTTTTTTGAGTGATTGCGATGATGGATATGCAATGTACACTTGAGTTATGGTGCATACACACTCCACCCTGTCCTAAGCTCCACTTTCATCAGATTATTCATTATTGATTGAGAATTTAGAAATTGCTGACGTGCGTACTGTATTACATTATATTTAAACTATAGCTGCTTTGTATTTGCTCAGCTTGATTTTTTTTATATTTTAGATGTTAGTCAACCAGCAGTTTTCTGAAACACTCGTCATCCCTACTAATAATAATTAAATAATTATCAATTTTTTTATATAATTGGATCGAGGGAGGTTGACATATCCGAAATGATACTCATTTAGAAATATTTAAAAAATCTTTTAGAAATAAGTTTGTTAAGAGTATTTAATTTATGCATTTACTTAAACTAAATCAAACAGTTAAATAAATTTTTACTTTATCAAATTAATACAAATATACCTTTGCAAAATTTAAGTTCTTTTTTATGTTTACTTTTTTTGGATCCTAAGAAAGTGAATATATGCAGACTTAACATACGTATATATATTTATATATATAGTAAGCACTGCATAACAGTTAAGGATAACATCATTCATTCACTATTCTAGTGTGGTTCCTGATAATAAGCACATTTTTAATGAGTTTGATAATGGATGCTATATTTTGAAATAAGACAACCATATCATTATTATTATCGTCATTGTCTGGTATTCTGATGTAAAGTTCAGTAATTTGATGATAGTAACAAAAAACTTTTACAGGATCTCTTCTCAGTAGTCATGCTACATTAAACTTATTTAAGAAAAATCCCCTTATAAAATTAGTTTTGTTCATTTGGTTTTTGTATTATTTTATATTAGCTTTTAAATGTATAATAATCTGCTGTTGGTGCCAAAGTTAATGAAATATTTGTGAACTGCATTTCATAGTTTCAGTATATTAGTTGACTAGCAAAAGGATCACCTTTTTAGTAAAAACAAAAAATCAACAAATAATAATATAATGAATATTTATACTATCTATATTCTAAAACAGTAATGACTTGGTCATTGTATCTGTAGAGTTGTACAAACCCAATTTGGCCAGCAAAGTTTTTTGAGCAGTGTAAATTATAGTTGGCTATCAGCAGGAACAGATGTAAGAAAATCCCCAAATGCTCGTTAAATGAGTTTTCTTCTAAATAAAGTAGTTTGTTTGTTTTTTGTATACTTGTTTATGTGAGCAAGTTCACCTATGAGCTAGAAATCTCTTCCTCTCAGTTGAATTTACCCCTCTCCTTTTTTTTTCTGACAAAAGTTTTTACTACAACCACTGTAGCACTGCCTTTTAGCTATTAATGTAGAAAAACAATATTTATAGAGCATGGCAGGAATTTCAGTGGATTTATATAGCAAAATCTGCTCATACGTTGTTTTATAAAATAAACAAAAACAATTTAAAAAATAATAACATATATATATATATATATATCCAGCTTACGTTTAAATGCCTTTGTTATTGATGCTTATTAATTTTGAGAAAGAACGTTATCAGTTAAGCATGTTATATGATATTTATGTTAATGAGGCAGAACTGACTAGTTCAGTTGTCTTTGGACCTGACAGGATTTTACATGACAAAATTGTACATTCTGTTTAGACTCTTACATAACTGTTAGACAGATAAAAGAAAAACCCAAATTTTATTCTTTTTCTCTTTACTATTTTTACACTTTGTGTAAAGCATTTGTCAGTATAAAGTAAAGAAAGTGATGATCTTTGCCTTTTCTAAGAAAACAAGGTATTTCATGTCCTATATCCATTTAATTTACCATTTTTACTCCTTCCCAAAGAACGTAACCATTACACTAAATTTTTAAAAGAAATTATAATCATTAAGCATAAAATTAACATTCAAAAAGAACTTTATGAAATCCACAATGAAACTTTAAAAAAAAAAAGGCTATAGTAATAATCAGAGAAAAATAGTCTAAATCATTTAAATGTTTTTTATTGTTTAATCTTACCTTAATTAAAATTTTCAATTTTGCTTAGTTTCAACTAAGCACAATTTTTGTTTTAGTTATTAACTTTTTTAACTAATGAAAATCTCATTTCTGCATTATGTATTTTACGGTTATGATTATTTTGTAAGATTTTTGCTTTGACATTGCTGCTATCATTTTATCATGCTTTCAATTTTGTCTTAACAAGCATGACTTAACAAATCAGCCCTTTTTTGACATCACCTAAGACTTCAGTAATTTCACTACTATCAGCAGCTGTTAGAGAAGTATTTACTGGGGACATTCAAATGAAACCAGGCTGAAATAGTGTCACCATAATAGTGTTTAGCTGGATTTCATCCAAAACATCTCTAGTAGTGATGGAGAAAACCATTGATGAGATTTTATGACTGCTTGCTTTGTTATCATCAACTCATCTACCTCCGATCTACTTAAATTAACACTCCATTTTGTGGAAATAAACAAATCTAAAGCTCAAGATGCGATTTTGAAAATTTCCTTTTATTTCAAGCATCATAAAAATCTTGAATAATTACCTTGGTATTTGGGTGTCTCTAAAAATTAATACTAATGGGTTTACAAATGCTCAAATCTCTATAAAAGTATTGCAGAGTCTTAGTTAACTAACAGAGCCGTTTGTTATTTCATCTTTTTGAAAGTCAGTTACCCCCCACCTAAGTTTTTTTTTTTTTTTTTCATCTGTAAAGATTTGCCTCCCTCCCCCAAAAATCAGCAATATGAATATAGGACAACTTTAAATGATCCGAGTTATAAGAAATATTTATAGTCATCTTTATTCATATTTTCACAAGTAAAACAAAAAAATTCTGACATTGTAAACTGGAACAAACTAACTTTCTGAAAAAAATCTAGTATCTTTATTTTTTCTTCTTAATACATAATATTTTTAAGAAAAATACTGTAACAAAATTAATTAAAAGATTATCTTTTGATCACTTTGCTTGTTCCTTTAGCTACACACTATAACCAGTGCAGGCTGATGTTTTAATTTTGTAATTTGCTTAGTTAAATACTAAATTTTATTACTAATATTTATGCTAGATAAATTTGTATCATCTAGCATTAGATGGTAAATTATCTATGTTGTGCTAAATCATAGTAGTCTTAAAAAATGAAGTTGTGAAATTCAAAAATGCAATTTTTCTACAACATCATTAACTTTTCATTATGCAGAATAATAAATAAAAAAAAATGGTGACATATCTAAATAAACATGCCTGAATATTTTGAGCACACATTGTTAACTTTCAACAAGTAGCTCTGAATACCAAAATGAAAATGACAAGAAAAATACACACTATACGGTGTACAATAGTAAGTATAAATAAGGCAGAAGTGGAAAAAGAAAAACACGAGGGTAGAAAGAGAATAAGAATAATCAAACTCAGTTGAAGATTTGGTCAAGATTTTGTTGCCATCAATGTAGCCAACCCTGACCAAAATATAAAATATATGGTGCATGAAAAATCTGGTTTCTGAAGGAAATGAGGAACCAGTTGTAGATTAGGTTCTAAAACAAATTTTCAAATCAAGGAGTGGATACAGTCTGTTAGACAACTTAGCTAAATGTTTTTGTAATTGAGTCTTATAAAGTATCAGACAGGCATTGGCTATCATATGAATAATAGTTTTGCAAACTCCAGAAAAGATGAAAAAGTACATCAGAAATCACCATCTGAGAGTTGAATTCTCAGATTTGTGTGTCCCCTTTTCCTAGTGTATGAACTTATCTATGTATGAACATTAACTGACCATTTTTAGAGCCTTCAAACCTTGGACCTATGAACTAACCTTATATCTAGAGTCAAAATGTATGTATTGATATTTTTAAAGTCTGAAGTTGAATGACTGACTTTCTCTCATTTAGTAAATAGTTAAATCAACATACAAAATCCAGACAAGATCATTTACTATAAATAGAATTTGGCTGAGTTGGAGCTTACCTGCCGGTTCTTGTAGAAATAAGTGGCCTATCTATAAGGTGTGCTGCTAGCTTCTCTTATTATGCATATCATTAACTATCATGTGGGCATCAATCCAGAAGTAAACTACTTAAAATGTTTCTAAAGTATAAGATACTATTACAGTTTGTAAGCAGATAATCCCTCATCTTGTAACCATGATAGGGCTTTACAACTCTCATAACTGGGGAAGTGTACAAATATTAATGATAATAATACTTTGTAGTAGTTTGTAAAGCAATAAATGATGGCTGTCTTGTATCATTAGTTACCCCTCCCCAACTGGGCTTAGCCTTAATCTCTGAATTTGTCATAAAGCAGTCCTCTGTTCTTCTGGTTGTCAGGGTTACATTCCAACATATGAGCAATGTAAGAGAGAGATCAACTTGTGAGCAATGCAAATTTAGCATTGAGTAAATTTCCATCTGTTTATTTTGTTTTATACAAAAATAAAAGCCAATTAAGTGTGTTTTCTGATATGGACTCTCAAAACTTCCTGAGGGGGTACCCTTGAGTTTGCACTTGTAGAGTGTTAATTGAATTTTCTTTGGGAAAGATTACAGTACAGATGGTAAGAAACACCTGAAGTGTATTAAACTAACTTACTGAAAGGAAAAGGTAGCTAGGCATTCATCAGTATGATAAAGCCTTAGACTGTTAGCTCAAAGGTAATATAGACTTGCTACATTAGAATTTCTACATTTATTTGATATTTTGTAAATTCTACAAATCATACATAACTATTAGTGTACAGCTGAAGCAACTCTGGTCAAATAAATGAAATTCAGATACTATCTATAAAATTTTAATCTGCCAAATGTAACAGTTTTTCATCATTTTGATGCAGTGTGCATGATATGTGCTTTTATCTTGCCCTGTATTTAACCAAAAATAAACCACTTATTTTAATATATAGATAAAGTTATATGTGTGTGTGTGTGTGTGTAGATTTTCTTTTTTAAATTTCCATTTTAAGTGCAGAAAAGGGTATAAAGTGACAATATCACCTAAACAAGGTAATAAGTAGTAAAATATTGGGAGATTAGAGATTTTGGATGTTTTTGAATTGGGAGCATTGTGCTAAATTCTGAAAAGTTAGACTTGAGTTACCTTGATTGAAGTATTTTTATATTAACAGCCTGGGTTAACTGAATGGTTTCACCAAATAAATTGTATTGTTTTATTGTACAAGATCTTGATACCTCAAATAAGCAGTTATCCAAAAACAAGAGTGAATTAAAATTGTGAAATTTTTTTTTTTGTCTTTACATTAGCACTGTTTTGAAAACACTTTTCTTCAGTTATCATTTTTGTCTAGCATTTGAGCAAAAAGTTACAATTAGGAATTATTACAAATGCTTTTTACCAATTGGCAGATTTACTCTCCCTTTCAACTGTATTTTGGTCCCTGATTCTAATGTTGATAGCAATTGAAGAAGTATGAAACAGTTCATCAGTATGTATACTTAAAGCATACCCATTTTGAGCTAATCAAAAAGATGCCATTGTATCCTCTGGCAGTCATTTTCAGCTGCAAAAATGTTGTATGATGCCACTTTCATGTTCTACAACTGTCAATTGCTTATACAGCAATTTTACCCTGGCTAAAATGGAGTGCTTCAAAAAATGATACATCTTGTCAGCTTTGACTAATTTCCTGTTAATAAGAATGATTCATTTTTACTGTTTGTTTTTTGTTTTTTGCTAAACTACATGTAGTACCAGAATTCTCAGAATTCCTCTTACATTTCCTATGATTCCATGCTCAACTAGAGCTAACTGAATTTCTGAGCAACTTTATTATTACTTTAAGTTGTATATGGCTAGCAAGTGGTGGATTTGACTATATAAGATGTTGGAAAAGACTGATGTAATAAAGATTGTTTGTTTTTTCTCTTCCATTTGCCTCTGCTAAAATACAGTCAGATCTTTTAAAAAAAACATTGTTTCATCTCTGTTGTAAAGTTAAACTATTATTATGCAACACAGAAAGTCCTGAGAATTTATTAGACTGTAGCTGTACTAGTATTTTAGAGAAATGCAATTTATGGGCTATGTAGATGACTGGTAGAGGGAGATAATTTGTTATGTGATGGACTTGTTGACAATGAACTTAATGAATATGCTGATTATCAACTTTGGTTTATTTCTGTAGACATTAAATTCTGTTCACATGCTTTTATCATGTTGCCCTTTTAAAAAATTTTATTAGTTTTGCTGGGTTTTTTTTTTTAAATGTACCCTTATGGCTAGGTTATAATGTTGTTCCTTGTAACTAGAGAACAATTATCTGCTTTAAAATATTGTTTTTCTAATGTTTTCATTTATAGCCAGTAATTCTTTCAGCAAAGCCTACTACTACTGCTGCTGACAGAAATAATATTTTTGTTACATTTGTTTGTTTGTTTTTGTCAGATTATTTAAAGCATAAAGGTTAGAAAAATGCTTCCAGACTGATTTTTTTTTTTATAGCCATTATGTTGGAGCTAAAATATTGATCAAATGTTGATTTAGTAAAATTAGCTGCCGAGTTTAAGCAAATTGGATAAGCTCACAGTTATAGTTTAATTTTCCAAAGTAAATGGGGCATGATAAGTCAGGCTAACTGGGTTTTTTGCTTAGCAGGCAATGCAATCTGAGAAATTTGACAATTTAAATATAAATAAAAGTGAAAAAAACAACAACAGAGGAATCCAATGGCACTGTTTCAGAATGCTAGATTAGTACTGTTGTATATAGAGATCTCTGATGGTAAGTTGTCATCATGACAGTTAAAATACCATCAGTGTTTCGTATTTGTCAACAAAAAAGAAAAGCATTCAGTAAGAATAATGAAACCTAAGTCTTTGTTGTGCTTGTTTATAAACGAGCATTTCAGACTCTTGGCAGTCAGCTTGACAAAGGAGATAAGTGTGCCTAGATAATTACATTTTAATCTACAAAATGCATTAACAGATTGTGGATTATGTCTCCAGGTGGGGGAGGGAGAAATGGAGAAGTACTATAGCTTATCAGAAATTTTACTCTTAATCAGGCATCACAAAAGAGTGATTCCATTTCTGGTTTATTTGCATTTAAAGGGGATGGGAATGTTGACTAAAAATGATTTTAAAGGCACACAGAAAGAAACTAACAATGAAACTGATCTGTAAATGTTTTGAGCTAAATGGAGTTCATTGTTAATGAAAGATAATTCAAATTGAAAAGAACTGCAACTATTCACTGAGGAGTACAGTCTTAAATATATGCCATATGCATAGAATTTTGAAAGGGGAACAGGAGAAAGAAGATAAATATGAAAAATGGAAGATTTGCTTTATTTGTTTAAGTTGGGTTTTCTTTCGATATATGAATTTCAAAATTCTCAGTCTAGAATTTCTATGGTACCAGGATAATGTTCTAATGTCTGTTTAATGAAATAAAATGTACACCTTGCACATGCTATGTGCTTCAATGAGGCTGGATTTTTTCATCCTGGGAGAGTTTCTTGTTGTTATTGTTTTGAAGTACACTCAACTAATATTCTGATAGTGACTATGACATGGTAACTTAATCTTTAAATAGGAAGGGAAAAAAATCTTAGTTCTTCTTTTAAAACAAACTCTTCAAGAGATTTGTGAAAACAGTTTTGAAGTAACTCTAACTAATAGTTGTTAAATACACTCAACATGACTCAGCTTTGTGCTATCTTTTTTTCATTGTATTCTCAGGCCCAGTAGGGGATCAGAATAGCTTCCCACTCTGTGTAAAAACTTTAAAGCCATGACCATCTTGATGCCCTCTTACTTAGACATTCTGATACTGCTTTACCTTCTCTAGATGATAAACCAATGGTTTTCAGCGTTTTCCTCCCACCAATCTTCCTACTATAGTAAAATATAATACATGATTAGGATATATGAAGGACCTTAAAATGAAGCCCAGTCTGATAAGAGTATGGTAATTCTATTATCTTCAGCTGAGTTACATCTGAACCTGAGCAGCAGGTTGGTTCTTTGTGAAGCATTTCAAGTATTTTAGGGTGTGGAAATATCTGTGAAAGTAGAAGTCCATTAAACATAAATTTCCTTTTAGTGTCTTTAGTTTGAATTAAGTCCCTCTGGTTGACATTGAACTGGTTAGTCAAAAAGTTTTCAATCTCTGGTTTGTAGGTGCGTTATGTCCAAGTGTGGGTGATGCTAGGCCAAATGTTGACTTCTTAAAAAGCTTACTGCTAAAGTCATAGCTCCATCTAAATGTAACAACATCAACTGCTAAAACACAGGAAGAGGTGGGAAGAAAAGAAGCTAATTTTTAGTATACAAGTTGTTGTTTGGTGTAGTGATTTTTCTATTTAATGCACATCTGTTTTTTTCCACACTGTGTGTATGAATTTTTTTAAGATTGTAATTGTGCTAAGTGTAGCCAACTATTGAGTCAAATTACTGGGTGGTTTTTTTATGCTGTGCAAAACTTAGTGGAATTTTCATTGGAAAATCATATGATTTTACTATTGTAGTGGCAAATCTAGTATAGTTTTATTAGATAAGCACATTTGATGGTATTGATGTGGTCCTACCTAAGGTTAAATTGTTAAAAAGAAAATTAATAAAATTACAGCATTTGAAGAACATGAATATTTCAAATGTTTTAAGGCAAAACTGATTTTCATGTTAATTTTATAAAACTTTCAATCTTAAGCTTTTGGAAAAATAAGTACATTTTCATTTATGAAAGAGGCTATGTACATGCAGTAATGGTTTATAAAGGAAAACAGAGAAGCTTTAGTATTATCTTATTGCATTGCTCCGCCCACCTGCTCCCACTGTGCTCCATTGGCAGATGTACAAGATAGCTCTTGGCACGGGTAAAAAGGCAAATAGTTCCTATTAGAGCCCTTCATTTTAGATGTGGGAGA
The DNA here is from genome assembly GCA_018389105.1 of Nautilus pompilius. Classification (NCBI taxonomy): domain Eukaryota; kingdom Metazoa; phylum Mollusca; class Cephalopoda; order Nautilida; family Nautilidae; genus Nautilus; species Nautilus pompilius. Next base: position 155,410 of record JACATO010000444.1, on the reverse strand, counting down.
AACCAGAGAGCCTTGAGATCACTCACGTGGCTAGATGATAAAGAAGAGTGGGATGAAACCTAGCTAGGAGGATATGCAAGTGAGCTTTGTTGTTCAATCATGAAGGATGACGACAATAACAACAACTTGATAGATTCAACTCTAATTCAGCCAGGACATTGAAGTAATCGTGTCATTCAGATACAAGCTATCTAATTTAGAGGTAAAGAAAATTTTAATTAGTCTTGAAAATTTTTTGTATTATAGAATAATTTATTCATATACAGGTTTTTTGGCCTTGGAAAAAGGCCCGTATATAGACTACTATCAGGTTATATTTTTTTTTGGTTTTTTTGTACATTCATAGTAATTTTTGAGAAATTAACTTGGCAGAAAGTACAGGTAGGCAATCTGCCTTCCACATATATATTTTGTTTTCTTCCTCCTCCCCAATTAGCCTAGAGACATTCTATTGAAATATAGCAGTTGTTACTGAGACTTGTGGTGGTTTGGACATAGAATGATCATAAGTCTTATCTCTTTATCTGGTCTTCACTAGAAATGTCTTGATGCCAAGCATTTATCTTACAGGTTTTAATCAGTCATTAGAAGTCGTATGTTAAGGTGTGTATTAATTTAATAAACTTTTTGATAGAGGTGGGTGGGTGATGTTTAACTTACACTAAGACAATAGTTGAAAGTGTAGCAAACCCGCTTCAGATCGTTCCCCCTCCACAGTTTTATTTGCTGAAAATAATTAAGAAAATGATCTCATGGTGAAATTGCATTACTATGGAAGCTGAAATGCTACTTAGTTTTCATTGACCACTAAATCATGCCAGAGATGATGATACAGAACTGAACTGCAGTAGTACTTAGAATTTTTTTAAAAAAACAGGAGAGAATTCAGTCCTTGTTTGGCTTGGAGACTGGGGGGTCACATTTTGTAACATTGCATGTTGGGAATCCTTCCTAAATTATCAGTAGAGAAAGGATTGTTTTACATTCCATGCACTATCTTCCTTAAAAGATCATCTGTTTTGTGATTAGTAGAAGCTTATTAGCATTTTTACTTTTATGGTTAAAAAATAAAAACAAATCAATAGTCAAAACAAGAAACAACTATTCAAATTTTTTTTTTGCACCATGTAAATCATAGATTGAACATTTAAATTGTGGGTCAGTGTCAGTTTGCACACCTACTTTATGATAACAGTGCTGCTCTTCATGAATGATGAACTTCCTACTCTTTTTGAGAGCGGGGTTATGGTTAGTAGCTGGCTTCATGTAATTTTTAAAATTCCATGAGCAGTCTTTAGTTTCAAAGAGTTTTGAGTGGGGAATGAAGTGGCCAAGTGGGTCAAGATGCTTGCTTCTCATAAATGCAGCACAGGTTCAATTACTGCATGCAAACTTGGGTCTGCAGGTAGTGAGGAAGGGAACTAACTGTCTGCCTTGTTGCCTTGTGGTCTAAGAAAGCAATTCCTTACCAGTTACTTTACACAAGAAGGTGAGAGATGAAATGATTGATCGACTTTTAAGTTCATGGCATTCTCTTTGAACAGTTGAAATCTTGTCTGTTATAACCATATTGTGAAAACCTCAAGAATACGAGATGCAGTAAAGTGGTGAAAAATGTTTTGCCGGTGGTTAAGAGAGCAAGATGAGTGTGGATTGGACAACTGTCTCATCAGTTTGTTCCAGCTTTCTGTCTGCCATCTGCTGTCTCAGGGCACACTTCTGATTAGAAAACTAGAAATGTGCAGAGTACCACAGTGCATGACAGAAGTGTGGTACTAGGATGAAAAGTGCCTGTGACTTGAATATCTAAACATGTTTGGTATTTGGGAGGTTACATTATTAATATACAATGGCATTGCTAGTTGGGAGGGAGGGGAATCTACTTTTATAACCTCTGGTGGTGACTGGCTCAAATAGAAGGGAGAGTCTGTGATGTGTAATGTTTTTGCAGCAGTAAGAGCCGTCAACAGCTTCACACAGTGGGAGTCCAGCGAGCTTCTTGAAATTTCAGTAATCTTGGGTTACATTTACAGTCTCTGAGATGAGTAATTTACAAAGTATTTCTACCAAAAGAAGAATTTCTAAGGAAATAAAATCAGGGTATGAAGTAAGAAATTTGAGATTTACTGCTTGATAATTGATTTATCTGTTTGTTTGTTTGTTTTTAAAACAAAAATAAAAACTTACTTCAGTACTTTACAGGAAATATTAAAGTTTTTGAAAATATAGTCATAATGTTATACAGTATTAATTTTTGCCTTTTAAAACTTGCTTTAATTTTTAGTGTATCTGCATTAATATTATTTTTACTTCATTAAACAAACAACTCTGCTTTCTTAAATGTTAATGATCATACATAAATTATACAATCTTTAGTATGAAAATTAAGCATTTTCTTCTCTACATGTCAGCTGTCACCAAAAAACTGAAACCAATAACTAACCAAATTGGTGCGATCAAATTTATTTAATTTTCCTTACCCCATTATGTTATGGCAAAATATTTCTAGAGCAACAAGGCAGTCTGGCAAAGAGAATTGCCACTCAGTTTTGAAATGTTTAATTAGCCAATCCAATTAGTTAATTTTTTAGTTTTACATACACAAACACACACACACACGCTCTCTCTCTCTCTTTCTTTCTCTCTTCTCTCTCTCTCTCTCTCTCTCTCTCACACACATATGCTTGTCTATCAGAAATTACTGGGAGGGATAACTATATATGAAAAGACATGAATGCGAGGTGAGCCATAGGAAAACTGAAATTCAAATTGCCTCATCCCCCCCCCCACCTTTTGCCTTTCAAATATTTCATGGTATATTACATTTCTTGTGTACACTTCATTTTAGGTTCTTATTCTCAACAGCAAATATCTTCAAATTATTTTCTGATTGTATTTGTGTCATTGCAACATAAAGGTGTCCGTGAACAAACACCTCTTTCAGTAAAAATACTCCTACATGATCAAAATGTCCTTGTGATCCATTCACCATTAGAAAAAAAGCTGGAATTAATAGTAATTGTCATCTTTTCAGTGTAAAAAGAAAATTTGTTTCACTCTGTGTCAGATCATACGTGGAATAAAAAATTGCACCTTATTCCATTACTCAATCCTTGTACATACACAGATCTGACATCCGGAGTGTTACCAGAAGGACAACTGGCTTTTATATATAAATTTTTTTTTAAATTCTGTTATCCAAACTTGAAACATTGGAAATTTGTTTTTTTTTTTTTTTGTTTTTTAATCCAAAAGTGAAAAGGTGATAACCTATCATCTCTGCATGAAACCATATTGAGCATCCTAATAAGTTTTTGAATGCACCATGTGCATCATTTCAAGTTTTCTCCAGACCTATACTCACGAGCATAATGAGATTCCCACTTTATTCAGTCAAATTTTGGAGATTCCTCAGATAGCTCTTGACTGCTGCTCAAGAGCCCCTCAACAGTAGTTAGGTAACTTGCTTGGCTACTGAGGTTAACACTTTGCACCTTCCCTTTTCTACTTTCTACCTCGTTGCTGTGAGATGTCTTAGACTTCATAAGTCAGGACAGGTTCACCAAAAGGAAAAGATCCACAAAGCAACACCACCGTTCTAGCAATATCAATGAATTACATACATCCACACCCTACTGATATTAATGTCAAATATTTATATCTCACTCTACAATTTAATTTTAAAATAAATAATGGTAATATGTACAATTTTTAATGTGAATAAAGCAATTTTATTAATTATTCTGCAGTTTAAAAATAACAACAATAGAAATGCAGTATTTATTTTAAAAATGAAGGACAACCTATTCAACATTTTAATTAATAGCACACTGTTTACATTAATATTTTCAAATCTCAAAAAAAAAATTTTAAACTGTAAATAAATTAAATGTGCAAATAATTGAATATGCCAAAATAAATAATAGGATTTAATTGTTGGTTATCTGAAACTTATTTCTGATTTCATACTAATTTTCTAATAAATAGTTAAAATATAAATACAATGTTTTTCTTGCACTCACTTGATTTGTCATTGTCTGATCCACAAAGAAGAAAAAGTTTTTCATTTATGTACGTTATTTTGGTGGTGGTGTCAGAAAGTCGCAACTCTTTAAGAAATAAAAACATTGGTCATGGTTGTTTTTTTTATATCTTTAAATAAATATAAATATTTCTTTTATAAAAAAAATTTTGACTAATTTCTCTGGCTTTCTGAGAAAATACTTTAATATTGATTTGTGTGTATTTGCTGATTTTTTAAAATTAAGAAAAATAAATGTTTTCATTTTCTTTCCAGATGACAGCGAGCTAGAGGAGGGAAGTATTTATTTGCTTAGAAATATGGAAATAAATAAAAAGCAAAATGTTTTTCTTGTCATCTATTAGTAGAGAGATGAATGAGGCAAGCATTGCCAACAGTTTCAAGGTTGACTTGAGAACTACTTATTATTAGCCTGCCTGTCTGCTTAGTGGTACCCTAATTGATATTTTAGAGTATTACTCTTTCACAGTCTTCCCAAGAGATGGCAGTTCAGCCTTAGAAACTATTGTTCATTTAATCTTTTTTAAAGAGCATCTCAGCAGTAATGGAAACAATGCTGCTATCCAACAGATTTGTCTGTCTTGAGCATATTTCAACATTATCTGAGATAAGTGTTCAACAGTTTTCAGCCACTGTTGCAGGTATAGCCAAGCACCAGACTGCTGTGTTATTATTGGTGTCTTTTTACAGTTGGCAGTTTGTGTAACCATAATGTGTGCCATTTGATGATGAGAGATTTCTTGCTGTGGGTGATAATCTGGAAAGCATCACTGGCTTTCTGATGTGTATTTAACACCAACAATCCCTCTCAGCTGATGCAGTACATTTTAATATCAATTCTTTTCCTAAATCTTTCCAGGTTGTTTTTTTTTTTTTTATATTTGGCTTCTGGCTTAAGCAGAGGTATCAATTAGAACTCTTTGGACACAATGCTTCTCCATCCAGACAATATAAATAAAATGTTTTGCAACTCACTAACTAGATGTACTAAAGGGTAAAATATTGGAATGTAACCTAATTGTGGCATTACATCAGGATCTGGTTAACTGCTGGCTTGCATACATCTTTTATGGAGACCAAAAAGAATCTTTTACATGATAATAGCAGTCTGATTCCTTTTCTCTGGCACCATAATTGCAGCCTCACAAATGAAATATCCTGTTTTAATACAGGTACCCATTTATTTGTGTATACAAGCATATGAATGTTAGAAAATTCCATATATGTAACAAAAAAAATTCAGTTGTTGTAAGACTTGTCATTGAAATATTCTCCATTATTCTTGATGAATTGTTTTATTGGTGAGTCCACAGAACCTAATAGTTGCAACTATGAGGGATTTTCAGATGAAAACTTAGCAGAAATAGCATTGCTGTAATGGTATCTGGCTGGATTTTATCTGAATATTTCTAGTGTGCGTGTGTGTGCACCCATGCGCGTACTTGGCATGCATTAACAAAATGATAAATATTTTTTTTTAAAACTCAGTATTTCATTCACTACTAACGTTAACTAGCATCAAGACACTGGCAATAAATCTGTAGTCTGTGGTAGAAAACCGCTCTTATTTAATTTTGAAATGAAAGACAGGGGGCAACAACTCCTAATGCACATGTAAGAAAATATTTAATTTCTAAAGGAAATTTCTGTTTGAAAAGAAAACGGATAAGTTAATAAAAGCTACAGCATGTATAAACAAATAAATTGGAAAAGGAAAATAAACTTAGAAAATATCTGACATAAAATTTTTTTTAAAATTTATTAAGAGTTCTATTCTTGACATCAAAGTAAGATTTTGTTTTTAATGATAATATGGGTAGATGTTTAAAGAATTAGTGTTTGTACTGGGGATGTGCTGATTATCAAAATGTCTAATTACCAATTAATCAGTCGAGATAATTAGCTGGTGGTTGATTAGTCAAATTTATAACAAAATTGTTGACCTACTAGAAAGCCAGAAATTTATTTCTATGCACAGAGTATCATCACAAGGAGGAAAATACAAAAGTCTAAAGAGCTTGCCTTTTTTTTTCTATTGGGATAGGTGTGTACATGAAACTTGTGTTCAAATTTATATTTATTTCACATAAATCTTAGTAAAAATTAAAGAGTAAAAACACACTGAATAATTGTTCATTTCACATAAACTTATCATTTATCACACAATTCTGTTGATGTATTGTTTTGATGGAAGAAAACGAAGATTCACACTGATACATAGACTGAGAAAAATACTTTACAGATGGCTGAAATCAGAGGTGATCATTGTATGTAGTGCCTATACTATATTGCATTATTATTATAATATTCTTTTGCATTATGTGAAGTTATATATTTGCTTTTTTTGTTAATAGACTTAAAATTTTATTTTGATTATGGAATATGCATATGTTTATATTTCAATCTAAGCAACCAGTATCATGATATAGAAACCTTCCACCTTTTTTTCTTACTGATTATTTATTCTGTGTAATATTAGCTGTGTTGACTGATCTTGAATTGTTCATTTGAGTAATTTTTCTTTAAAATATTAACAAGCTGAGTGATCAAGCTGCCACTGTGATCTTGTTTATTCTATGGGCAGTAACTGACTAAAGTACCATATGCAGTATACAGGGTGATTGTTGGGTGTGTACTGTGATAATAGTTACATGGCTTCTGCCTAGGGAAGGTGAATATTGTTATTACTGCAGCTGGAGTCAATAACTGCTGAAGGCTTTTGTTAGTGACACTAAAATACATAATTAATTATGGGTATCATAGAATCTATATCATGGTTGGTTGCTATTATAAAAATTTGGTCAATTTTTTCAGATGTTGATTAGTTAGATTAAAAGTTATAAATGTAGTAAGCTGATCAAAGGTACACTGTTCATTTTCCGATTAGTACCTAAGCATAGATATTTAAAAGGTAGAGTGTCTTCAAAAGGATTTGGATGGAATTATTTTGTAATTCAGAAAGATTCTATCAAAGCTATGAAAACTTTGTAGTCAACAAATGTCTAGATTGTAAAACTGCAAAGACATTTAGAACTACCATGATAAACCATTTAAAGGTGAAACAAGCTGCTGAGTGAAATATAGAAATGCTTAGCCTGATGCTACTGCTACAAAAAAGAAACTTGAACAACTCAAGCCAAGTTATAGTAAACAAATGTCTATGGAGGAATCTCCTGACAATAAAAATCATTAGTACATCAGAGATCCTTGAGCCATAACCATACACCAAAGAATAGGAGATGATTTCTGCTGACTTAGCCTTACTCAGTTGTAGTAGACATTTGATTTTAAAAATAGGCTAGTCAACTGTCTCCGAACTGTAATGTACTGCACAGTCAAATAGTTGATATCAGACATGCACAACACTTTTTTCCAAAAACTTGAGAAGATGCCACAAGTGGAAATGACTGTGCATTAATGGCACCATATTTAGCTGAAAAGCAGTAAAAGATAGCTTTCCTGTTAAGTTTGGCCATTTCCACCATTCTCCATTGGTGGTGATTGAATGAATGCCTATGAGATTTACCATTTTTGCCTTCCCTCTCCAACTTTAAACCAGTTTGATGCCCCTGGTTATGTGGTAATCTGGATAAACTGGTTGTTGATAAAACTGGTATAATATGGAAAACAGAAAGCAGCAATATTTCATTTCTTTTTGACTTTTAAAAAAAAAAATAGTTTTCAATTTGCTGCCATGAGGCCTAGTAATCATCTGGTCAATTAATTGGTAAAATGTTTCATTAGGCCCGTTACTGATTATCTGGTGATTACTTGCCACATCCCTGATTTTCACTACTGCCATTTATACTAGGTTATTTATTGAACAGTATGGAATTGCTATGACAGTTAGCCCAGTGGTTAGACTACTTGGCTGCTACAGACAAGTTCAAATTCTGGTCAGGTTTGGCTCATTTTGTATGGTTTACCTCTCTTCCATAGTTTCTTTTCACTTTTCTTCATTAGCCAGAAAGATTCTAGTAGGGTGTTTAATGGTTTCAATCACCTTGCTGGCCACACTTAAATAATTCACCATTTTAGAAGGATCTGGTCTCAAGTACTGTTTTGGACAAGAGTATTTAAATCTCTTATCTATGCTTCTACAGCACTGATTATTTTTTTTTTCTGTTTTTATATATAATGACAGTTACTTTGGCAAGATCTAAGTATTAGAAAAAGAATATTCTATATTCAGCCAGATGCTGAATTTTTCAATCAGTGACTGTTTACTGACTTGTCTCAACCTGTTGGCGCCTTCATAATAAACAAGTGGAAAGAAACATTCAGTATGGCTGATTTATTTGTGGATTGTACTTAAAAATTCGGACTACAGTTTACTAAGAAACATGCAGAAAAACAATGTAAAATCATAAACAGAAAAAGGAAAGCCATATGTAACAATTTTTTTAGTTTATAGTCTTAGAGCATATTCTACAACATTTGTATTAATAATTTCATTTTCCTTTGAAATTGCATCTGCACTCTACAATGGTAGGAAAGCTGGCTCTGTCAAGACTTGGAACAAAAGTTTTGATATCTATCTATCTTTGTCTCTGTGCGTGTGTCTCCACAACTCTAGAAAAATATTTTGTACTATATAAGTGATCAAGAATATCTTGCAGCAAATTTTCTTTTTTTAATCAATATTAGCCTGACAATAGTTTGTACTTTTTTTATTAGGCAAGTTTCAGTTGACATTTTATAAGCCTTCATCTCATAATTAAAAACTAATTTAAATTTCTAAGAATTTCTGACAATCCTTTCCTATGTTGAAAGAACTGGCTAACCAGAGGCTTGCATTCCTTTGTTGCTAATAGTTCCTTATGCATTATATATTGTACAAAGATATGCTTTCAAAAAATGTATGGCTTTGAAAATGATATCACTAGACAGATGGGATCAGAGTCTTTAAAATTACTTAAATGTCCTAAATGCTTATTGTAAAGCTGTCTGTTTTAGAAATTAAATTGTGGAATTTGTGTTAATAAATTAAATTTAAATTTAAAATATGGAAAAAAAGGCTTTTTAAGATTATTGCATCTTTATTATACTGTCTGGAGCCAATCTCTTTTTAATGCTATTTGCATAGAAAACATAATGCAAAATTTCACATGCTTTTCCTGTTTTTAGTTGGCAAAAATATGAGGAGTTTTCAAAAGAATTCTTCCTCAAAAAGTACACATTAACATTTTAAGGGCAGAGTTTAGAATGAACACTATAAAGCCCATAGTTGAAATATTTTAATTTCTTTCTGATGGCTCCAGTGTGTTTGTGTTTTTCTCTTTATGTTTAAGTTCTCACATTTACTGTTGTTAATTGAGAAATTGCCCATAAATAGGCAAATTAAGTACTTTTGCATTTGGTATGTTGATTATAACTTTCTAATGAGCTTTATAGCTATAACTTCCAGATTTAGATTTTTTTAAAAAAATTTTAATTGAAGAATGTTTTCATTTTTAGTACATCAGTCTTTATGTTATCTATTAACTTAGTGTTAAACGATTTAGCATCAAAGACTTCTGAACATAACAACAACAACAACAACAAAAACTTTACAGAATGTGTTTGTTTATGCATAGAATTATCAGAGACTGCATTATCATTTGCCTTAGATATGTTAAGCTTTTACTAAGTAAATTTTTATGTTAGATTAGCTTTTTTGCTAATTAAATTTTTTTTTCAGAATTACATTTTAATGTGTAAATGATAATTGGTGGTTGTATTTACAGTGAATCAAAAAAGTATTTAGTTACCTCAGAGTAGTCTTTTGACAAAGCTGGTTGCTGAAATGTATGTTAATTCTATGACTCTTGATTATTTTTTGTTCATATATAGAAAACACAAAAGGAAAAGAAGTATTGTGAACATCACTTTCATAAGTTAGTTATGTTTTGTTTATTGCAGCATGAAAGTTGCTTAGATTGTTTGGAACATAGCGTATATGTATTTTAATTAATAGATGCATGTGCATAGTTTCTCTTGCTTAGGGGCTATGAAAGAAGTAATTTCAGTACAGTTTATTTAATCACTAATGTAAAAACCAAGGACCACAATCCTGATCTGAGAGTGGACAATAACAGATTTTTGGAGTGAATAGTGAGTGTGTGAATTGCTGTCAACTAAGTCAACATCACTATCATTGTGAAGCTCAGAGAAAGTAAAACAAAAAAATGCAATTAATAATCCTAGAAATGACCATCCAAGAAAGAAAAGAGAGAACAGTTAGACATTATTAAGCTCCCCCTCAGACTGTGTCTAAGGTACTAAGGGCTTAAACTTTACATTAATACTAAACAAATTGCTTATGTAAACATTGATGCCTCTATAGAAACAACTGCCATCAAACTCCAAAAACACACTGTATGTTATCTGAAATAGCTAGCACACCTCTACCTGTCTTATATCTTATAGCTAATCGCCTCACATATATGGTCTTCTAAAGATTCCAAAAGATGATAATCTGCTGAGACCTGCAGTAAATTGTATTGGACCACTGTGCCATTTACTAGAAAAACATTTAAAGAAAGTCTGACACCACTTGCTGGATATAGCGCTTCATACATTAAAACTCTTCTCATTTTATAGACATCGTTATGAACTCTGTTGTCCAGTCTGGACATTTGCTGGTTAGCTTTGACATAGAAAGTCTCTGTTCACAAATGTTTCAAGTAATGAGGCATTGACATTCTCAAGTAATTGACTTAAATTGAAAAGTAGAAGCAGCCTAAAGCATTGAGAAGTATTCTGGAATTGAAAGTATGGCTATGAGCTCACCTCTCTTCCCTATTCCTCAAAATATCTGTATTGAAAAGCAAAGGCATTTGCAGGTGAGAAGTCAAAGAAATGGCTAAGATATGTTGATTCCTAAGCAACATTCGTGCAGCTATCAAATGTATCTTGAAAATATAGATCATTGTCAGTGACTAACTACTTTTCCTGGATGTTTAGTTTTAAGGAAAGGTGAAAATTGACTACAGTGTGTAAAGGAAAAGGATACATGCTGGATAGACACTACTTGCACAAGCTGCAGTTGCCACTAGGAAGCCCAAAAAGGAATAGTTAAATACCTTTCAACAAGAGTAAAAGAGTATGTCATAGTTTAGAACTGGGAGTGGAAAAGTAACATCTTATGTCTAGTTTTGCAAAGAACAGTCTATCCTATCAGAAAGATAGCAGAGCCAAACAAAACATCAGAACAAAAAAAAAGGCTTATAACATTAAAGAAATCTTAAAACATTTGGCTTTCTGCAAAAGCACTGAAATTACGAAACCAGTTAAGATACTTGGCCCAAAACACGACTCATTATTTGTCAAGGGTAAATTTTACTCCATTGCTTATGGTTGGGATGATATATTGGTGAGACAAAGAGACTCCCTAAAAACCAGAGTAGAAGAGCACAAAGAAAACCAAAAAATCTATCATTGGCTGATTATGCACAGTTGTACATTATACAAGTAAAATAATTACACTGGTCAACAAGTATTTTTTATCAAGCATATGTCAAGGTGTACTTAGTGTAGTTTTTAATGCTGATTTCAAATATACAATTAGTTTTTTGACATCACGTACAGTTTTCAAGATGAGAAAGTTTTTTGGTTTTAGCTCATGCATTATATAGAAATTCCAATTAATGACGTGTATGCATGTATTTCCATTTACATCATGGAAACATACCTTTAAAATAAACTACATTATTCATTGCTGCATAGTTCAGATGCAATATTTGATCATCTTAAATTAACCAATCAAGTTTTGTCTGATGAAATAGGTATTTCAACATCTCAAATTGTCCAGTCATAATTGGTCTGACGAAATATTTCATCATCTCAAATTCAATATAAATATAACCGTTTGTATCTATTTCCTTACTTGTTTTACAGTGTTAACAATGTCAAGACTGTGTAGAAATCCTCCTGATGTGTTTTTGTTATGTCTGTGGACAATTTATTGTGAAAGCTCAAAAACGTACAATAACACCAGAGATCAAGAAGATTTATAAGCTATAATGTTTTTTTTTTAAAAAGCTGTACTTCTCCATAATGGTAATTTGAAGCCCTCCATTCCTATTGCACACTCTGTTCATCTTCATGGATCATATGAGAATATGGAACTTTTACTTCATGCCATTGCCTATGAAAGATACTCATGGAAAATATGTGGAGATTTAAAAGTCATTGGAATGTTAATGGGAATGCAGTCAGGTTTCACAAAATACTGTTGTTTCTTGTGTCTATGTGATAGTCGGGCAACTGACAGACATTATTCAGAATCAAACTGGCAGACAAGAACATCATACCAGCCAGGACTGTCTAACATCAAGAATACACCTCTTGTAGATCCATGTAATGTCCTATTGCCTCCTTTGCACATAAAGCTTGGACTGATGTAACAGTTTGTAAAGACACTAGGGAAGAGAAATGCCAGAGGGTTTGAGTTTATTGTAGAAAAGTTTCCCAAAATCACACAGACGAAGTTGAAAGAGGGTATCTTTGTCGGACCCCAAATTAGAGAAGTACTCAAAGATGTCAACTTCAAGACAACACTGGATGAACTGGAACTGCCTGCCTGGAATGCTTTCAATTGGATCTGTGAGAATTTCTTGGGAAACAAGAAGGCAATGGACTACAAGGATGGCATCAAGAATCTTCTGAAATGTTACTCAGCAATGGGTTGTCGCATGTCACTGGAAGTTCACTTCTTGGACTCCCATCTGGATTTCTTCGCAGATAACCTTGGAGCAGTGTCTGATGAACATGGTGAAAGATTTCACCAGGACATTAATGCTATGGAGAAATGGTACCAAGGCTTTTGGAATGACAGTATGCTGGCTGACTACTGCTGGACACTTTACCGTGATCAACCAGATCAGGAACACTGCAGGAAATCCAAATCACAATGTTTCTAACTCTGTTGTTCTAACTTTGTCTGTTTTGTCTGACCCATTTTTTATGTATTCACTCTTTGTAGAATGATAGTGATGATTTTTAACTCAATAAACTCATTTACTTTCTAAAAATAATATGTCCTTATTTATTACGTTAATGATTTAATATATACAAATATGTAAACATTTGCATGTATCTACTGAAAAACTGATACGTGCTGCATACAAATGGAGTGAAATTTTGAAATCAGCATGAAAAATTAGTCTAAAAAAGTTGGTTTGCATTCATAATGAGTATAATACATTTAATTTTGTTGACCAGTATTATCAATCTGTATGGCTTTGGAGTTGGTCAGTTAAATCGGGGTATCTTTACCAACTGAGAAAGGTTTAAGTATCCAAAAAGACTGTCTAATTGGGCAGATGCACTGGTGGAACAATTGGATTAAAAGCATTGTTTTGGAAAATAAATCTTGGCAGCCAGCACAAGGTACTTGTATTATTCAAAAAATAGAATCATCTATTGCAAATTAACATTACTTCACTCCAAAATGCTTCTTCTCAGGACCTCATCCTGATGATGGCATCAAAGAAAGATTGCTGAAACACAAGGTTTCTAAATCTACTAACGAGGTAGTTGGAAATATCCAAACTAACTCTTTAGGTACTACTTTCTCTGTTAGCATTTCCAAATCACAAAACAGTAGTCTCTGAAGTATCATTATGACAATATGAAAATATTTAATTACTTTTATATGTATTAGATAATTGGTAATTAGTAAATTTAGCAGTGAGACCAAGTTCCCTGACTTAGTCACCTGTTTTTATTGCATTATGTTAGTTTGTGGCAGAAACATCAATAAGGATAAACAACCAAATAACATATTACTACTAGGTTGAAATTGACTGGTCATAATTTTTTGTCTCAGTCTGATCTGTGTTCTCTCATACCTTTGTGAGAGTTTTCTTTAATTCTGTCATATAGACATGATGTGCACATGATGGGAATGAAGGTTTTCATTAAGTTTTCTCCAAACCAAGGTGCAACAACACAAACTGCTATAACCTGGACTGATCAGAGAAGGGTACACACTACTGATGCTTGAGGATCTTACCAGATGTGTCCTTTGACTGGACCTTTCAAGGTGTAGAAATTTTTTACATGCTACAATCCTTCTGTAACAAAGTTGTTGGAGATGACATTGGACCATTCTTTAGTCAATTTTTGTTGCATGAGCAATATCTCCAAGGTGAGTGTTGGCATAGCATGTTGTTGTCATGGTGTCACTGTTAACAGCCTTTGAGATCATTTTGCCACAGAGATGCCATTTGCTTTAGAAAACTTTGAAATAAGGTCAACCACAGATCCACTAGAAATGTTGAGATCTTTGGTGATTTAATACATACTCTGGCCACACACTAAACAATATAACACATCTTGGATAAATCAAGAAATATTGTGGGATCTGCCTGTTTTCAGCATTGCAATAGTGTATGCTGATTATCAGTCCACCTAGATGGCCAATAATATATATATACATAAGCTCATCTGAAATATGTAAATTTTGGTCAGGTATATTTCATTTAATGGGATGGACAAATTAATATGGAAAAATAACTGTTAAAGATTAAGCATATATTTTTTTTAATGAACAACATAAATAATGAATGAATTAAACTTTATTCCTGACTCAGAGTTTGCTTTGCATGCCATAGGTAAAGAAAACAAAAATGGCTAATTGAGTCCCATTTGCTACTTAGAAGGAGCAAGAAGTAATTATGGTTTACACATAGGACTTCAGAGAAGAGAAATTGTCATAATGATTATTCAATTGATTAATACTATCACTACTAACTGCAAGAATATTTTCTGCTGTGTAATTGTGTCAGAAATTTAACTAGCTTGTAATTATGACCCCTAGTATTTGATACTACAAGACCCCCCCCCCAAATTGCCTTTGTCTACTGAAAACCTCTCAATCTAATAATTTAATTGTTCAATGTATTCACAGTGCTTAAGACCTGGAAACTGGTAAGGCCTCCACAAATACACAGTATAGTTAAGATATGGATAACTAAGAATTTATACAACTGTTTAGTCCAGTTAATTACTCTTCCAACTTTTGTTTGCTTTGTTTGTAGTTAAAATGGATGATTTCTCATTCTGATATTTTGGTTAACAATTATCTCCAGATCCTTGATGATTAATTATCTCTGTTGCCTATTTGGATAAGTATACATTACTTAGCATTAGATTTCATTTCCTCCTTAACTGATCAATCTAACAGATTATTCAAATTTGCTTTATTATTTTATATGGTAAAATCCAGAATGTTTATTAATGATTTAAAGTGATTAGTTACAGTTTACTTCCCTTATTTTTTTTCTGGATGCTTTTGGTGGAGAATCTTAAAAACAAACAAACAGGGAAAAAAGACAAACAAGCCAATTTTTAAGGAATTCATTCCTAACTTTAGTTAACAGTATGCTAAAGAAGAATAGAAATAATATTAATGATATCCCCTTGCATTTTCTTCTTTTTTTTTTTTTTGCTGAGCCCATTTCTCTGTTCTTCACTTTTTCACTGCTGTTAAAAAAAAGGTCTGCTTAGTTCTCAGGTTTAAAGGAAATTTCTGAGATATTCACATATGTAGGTATGTGGTCCTTAATGAGCTGTATCCTGTCAGAACACACTGAATTCCATAAATTTTTACATTTAATTGCCAACTTAGGAATTGTTTGCTAATTTGCTGTACTCTTTTCTCTTTTTTTTGCTCTCAAATGAATTCATGAATATATACAGCGTAATTATTGTTCTTGATTTTCTGGTTCTAATTATCATGAAATGAGCTGGTGCAGTTTTTTTGTTAGCTAGTTGTGAGATGTTGGACTATCAAAAGAGGTAAAGGTGAGAGTATAGTTATAAAATTTACTGGGGGGAACAGATTTAGGCAATCTTAATTTTCCTATAAAGCAGAATCACAAATTTCCACCATGCATAAAAAAATTTTTAAAAAGTTGTTAAGACGATAAAAATGAGAATTTTCCCACATATAACCTTAAGTGGTAAGTTATTAGAGAATGTATGTAATAGAAAACATGCAGCTTATGAGTCATTCTCGTCACTATGGAAACATCTTAAAATGGCAGAACCATACAATTGTAGGAATGTGACAGTCCCTTCCTCAACCCCTATGTTTTCCCTTCTTTTTCTTTAGCTAAATGTCTTCATAGTTTTGGGGTTGCAGATCTAATAAAAAGGTTTCTTGAATAGAGTTTGTTTGCTTGTGTGTGTGCATATAGCAGATGGGGAAGGGATCCATCCAACTGATTGAATATATTCACTTAATGAACCCCTAGAGAACATGGATATAGATTTTCTTGTGCTGAAATAATACTATAATTGTGAAAGTGCAGAAGCAAGCACAATCATTGTGTACGTTTATTTTGGTGCGTGCTCATGCGAAAGGTATACATATAAATAAAAGCTCACTATGACTCCTTTAAATGGAAAGCCTGACAGTACTCTGCTTAGGGAACACTTAGGTTTAGGATTTGTTTCAGAAGTACACAAATGAAATTTGCCAAGAAATTTTGACTAAAGCAACGAAAACAGTTGGTCATGCACTTATGAGAAGATTGGGATTTAGCTCGAGGATGTGTGAGAGTTCAGTGCTGGTTACAGTTGTATTACTAATAATTGTTTGTTGGATTTGCATGGATCTGGAATCTGTAAAGATGATTGAGAATAAGTTTTGACAGATACCACAACCATCAGTATGCATGTTTTTTTTTGGGGGGGTGAATTCTAGAAATGCTTTTAAACCATCTTAAATATAATTGGAAAAGATTTTCCTTTGTTAAGAGAAAAAAAAAAACAAGATATTTTATTAATGCTTTTTGCCAAAATTTTGATGGAGATTCGCCTTTTGAAGTCTGGCATCTAGTGATGGGTGAATTGTTAGAATTCATTTTCATTGTCCTAGCAATTAAAATAGGGATTCATTTAGTTTTAAACTGAAACATTGTTTTATACTTGTGAAAAAATCGATATATTTTGTTATCTTACAGTTTGTTTTTCTTTTTTAACTTTTTTATATATATATATATATACATATAGTGTTCATTATCGCAGAAGCACTTATGTGGTTGGTCAGGTGTTTTGTTAATAATATTAGCTAAAGCATGTGTAATAAGATTCTTTTAAAGCTTTTTCTTTTTTTCTTTTGCTTGTTTCATATCTGTCTGGGAATGGAGAGTATGAATTTGTGCGTCTGACCTCATTCCTGAATAATGCCGTGCAAAAGAATTCTTTTTGCTACTCGTCATCCAGATGTGCGTAGAAAACAACAAAAACAACGGGGGAAAAAACTCCCTGACGAATAAATATCATTAGGATTTGTAATTTCGTGACAGTTACCTTACCAGTGGATGGTCTTATGTTTCATCTCATCTCTGCAAGATCATCGTGGTAGTATCTCTCACCAAAAGATGGGTTTCCTCTAGGCTGACTGGTTACTTTCACTCACTAATCATTTTCTTTCTTTCTACTATTTTTTTTTTTTTTGTTTTTTTTGGAAGTGCTTTATCCAAAGCGTCTTATCTCACCAACTTTTCATTTATACTAACATCTATTTTACACTACCCTTTTTTTTAAAACAATTACTCTGGTATTGGGTTAAAATATTTATTTAATCATTAAGTCAATGTCACTACTTCCTTTACCTGAATTTGTATTTTTTTTTTTTTTAGCCATCGTATTTACTCTATCCCTAAAAGAGTTTTTCATTTGTGTTTTAAGTGTTCTAATACTATCTAATAATCCATACTTCAGTTGATTATATAGTAAGTATCACTAGTTGCTTCTGTTTGTTTGGGAAATCTATGAGACCTAAAAGAACAAAGGGCTTCTTGGCAAACTCCTATCCTGATTTTCAAGGTGTGAGGACATCTCACAGCAGTGAGAGTTTGGGTATCAGTCTTGGTGACCAAGCAAGTAGTTACCTAGATATGGTTGGGAGCCCTTGAGCATTGGTCAAGGTGCAAGCCAATCAAGAATTACCCACAGAACCTTCATCACATGTACCCAGAAAACCCCTGATAGAACTTTTCATTTCTAGATGTGGAAGAGAACCAGAGTATCTGGAGAAAATCATTGTGGCTGGCTGGTGAGGAAGAGTGAGAAGGAACTGTACTTTGGAGGTACACCAAATTGAGCCAATCCCAATGGTTTTGAACTCAGGAAGTCCAGTAACCTACCACTGGATCACTAACCTCTCCAGTAGGTATCTATACTTGTATTAAGACTACTGCTTAGGTATGATCATGTAGCAATTATCAACAGCTTTAAATAGGATCTTAACAACAGTTACTTAATTAAGTTATGACAAGTTTATAGTGGTCTAATCATACCTGCTCATAACATAAATGAATCCACTAAAATTTGCTCACCTTTTGAGTAACAGGTAGGAGCAGGAATCTAAGCAGATTCTACTCATTCTAATATGGTCTAGCGAGGTCAAAAACACACTTCTGGAGAGAGGTTGTTTTTTTGTAGAACTAGTATAACCACATGGCTCCTTTGCAGTTTATCAAGAAAAAAATAAACAAGGTAAAAGGTGAAGTAACTTTTTTAAAGATGTACCAACAACTGAAAAAGCAAACTCTGTAACTTCTTGGCCAATCCCTGAAGCCACTTACTAAGTGAGGGATGCTGCTGTTATGAGTTCAAACTATAAAGAATCTGCTTGACTACACAAGATATACAAAAGAGAATTAATTTCTGTATTTACCCACAAGATGAAGGAAATTAATATTTCATCATTTAATGCATTTTTACCTACTTAAGCTTTCCTCTCATCAGGTGCTGCTAATTGCCACTAATTATTTATTGGTGTTTCTTTTAATTGCATTTAGCTGTGTCCCTATTTTTCAGTGAGGGACTGCAGAAATATTGACAGGTTCTTTGATGATACAGAATTTATTATTTCATACATATAATTTGAAACATTTATAAAAGATGTGCCAATTTCTTTGGTCTTTTTACTATAGGCCAGCCTACTAGTTAAATAAAGAAGTATCAGTTTCAAAAGCACAGGTGGAGTTATTGAGGATGTATTATTTATAGAAAGTAGATGGTCAGTTTGGGTGTTTCTCATTATCTTAGTGGTACTAATGATGGAAATTAGTACTACAAATAGGGTGATGGTAAATGGGTAAACTAATTTTTTACTTTAGGTTAGAAATCTAATTTTTCTGGTGGGGTACATTTGAATCTGTGGTTTACCACTAACGTTTAACACGTCTGACAATATATCTGATTCTGTTTTGAACAATAGCTTTGTTTGTCCATCCCTTTTGGGTAATAATATATAAATGGCAATGCCAGAAACAATAACCTGTATGTATAATACCTTAAGAATTGGATTTCACATGCTTTTCTAACAGAAACCTAACCAAGCACAGATTAAAGCTGCTATGATTGATGTTACACATTATCATCATGTAATCATGTTGTTATCATGAAATTTCCCCACAGTATTATGCAAAGAGCTGACACACTTGTATGAACTACTTCACTCTTAGTTATGCTGTCTTTGCACTTTCCATACAGCATTTTACTGGTAATTATGAGATGTAGCACAAGCAGAGGAGCTTTTACAAACAAATTACTATACATGAACACTTAAGGTTAAAATGATGACTGCTCAAAACTGTCATTAGCTATTTAAAAATTACATAGTTGATGCAGAAGAGTTACACTAGAACCTGTTTAATACTATGCTGAATGCTACTTGAACATAGACTTTTTATTTGTTGCCTGTCTTGGCAGTTTTTATTATTGACTGTTGCCTCATGTTTTTTAATTGAGTTTAAACTTAGAGCTTTAATTAAGCATATGTATATAAATAAAATTATTCACTATTATTGCATTTTCAGACATAAGCAAAATGCAAGGCTCCAGCCAAGTTAGTAGTGGCAATAACATTGAGAAATTACATCACCACCAGTTAAATAACAGGTTTAGTTTCAAAGCAGAGCATTAAAGCTGTTCTTTAGGTTCTAGCAATGAAAGATTTCCTGTTTAATAATTTCATTCTAACTTTGTAATTTTAAGGTTTAATAAACTGGTAAACATCAGATCTGAAGGTGAACCTAACAACAATAAGTAGAAGTTTCAGAATCAATTCAAAAGCAAATTCATACCAGTAAGATTTATCCAAACATATGAAAGACATCTGCAACTTAATCATTCTATATGCAAGAAGTTCCAACAGTTACTAATTTATTTGTATTCCACCATGTATAGTCAGGGCTAAAAGTTCCATCACCATGGAATTTCCTAATTTTGCTTGATAAAGTCAGATTAAATCCCCACTGAATAACAATGTTATCTTAACACATTGATGTATACTGCTTTGTATTTTTTGTGCTTAACAGAAAAAAATTATCAAAATTGGAAAATGTGACAGTTTGAATATAACATGCAAATTTGTGATTTTCTTGAAAACTTTAATATAGATTGTGGTGATACAATTAGAAGTATTCAAAAGCAAACATTTAGAAGTGGCCATGAGTACATGGTCATGTTATGCTAACAGATTTGGGGATAGATTTTGTTATTGTTATTTTTAGGGTGATGCAAAACTTTTGACCATGGCTGTAGATACCAGAACTTTGTTAGAAACAGAAAAAAAGCAGCATTTTAAATATTAATAGTGAAGGGAATTGAATTGTAACAATTGATTTCTGGATGATGATATTAACATTTTCATATTTAATTTGAAACTTTTTTTTGATTACTTGTGTTATCATTATTTGTAACAAGGTTTTATTATAAGTGCCAGCTAATGGCATATTTTTACTACTTGGCATTTAACTTAAACACAATTATGTAGAATGACTTTGCTGACAAGTGTTCTTCCTTTTAAGGAAGCTTTGGAAAGCAACTTTTCATGAGCCCATTTCACCTTAACAGTTGTTTACCAATGAACAAACAGAATCTTTTGGACTTTTTTCCTCTTATTAAAAATGGAAGCAACTTTTAAAAAAACAACAAAAAAACTTAAGTTATGGCTGGTATTTGTGAAAAAAAACATTCTATATATTAAAAAATCTGTATTTGCTAAAACTTGTTTGTTTTAAAAAAGCTAAATAGACCAGTTGGCTTTATCTGCATTTGTGTGAGAGAGGGGTTGGTTGCTCTGTCCTATTGCTGACCCTTGTCTCAGATAGGACTGGCTGTTCATGGGTTCTATAGGGCCCTCATCATTTCTAAACAAAATAACATCTCCACATAAAGACCAACATCTGGTGACACTCTCATAAGTTTAGAAATACACACATTTCTCAATTATTAAGACTTGAGAGAACACTATTCCTTGAGCAAAACTGGCTTTATATGAATTAATAATATTTTTTTTGTCCTTCATAATCTTGGAAAGCTTATATCTAAAGCATTATTAAAATGAACTTTGATTATTTTTAGTAATCTACACACAATTTCCAGGATTTTCATTGTAAATTTTGCTAACCTGTTTGTTGTGGATATCCATTCAGCAGTAGTTGCATCTTAGCAGCCTGTTGTTAATCCAGTAGGATGCTGCATTCATGGACTTCCTGACTGACTGCCAGACAGGCAGAAAGGAAAGAGGAGAGGCCAGGCAGAGAGATCTAGTGAATGGAATCAGTTCTGGGCTGGCTAGGCTAGGCTGGCTGGCAGGCAGACCTATCACTTGAAGTCCTCAGAGATGACAGCTGCCTGATTCCAGCCTCTGAACCAAATGTAAACTGCTTGCTACTCACTTTGCTTCCTTGGGGTCTGTCTCACAAACAGATTATAAACACAAACGTTTTCTTTAAATTATTATTTAAATAGGAAACAAAGCCAAACCAAATTTTTTAAACTGGCATTCTTTTTTTGAAGTATTCGAAACAAAATATTTTTTTCAAAAAGATTGTGCTTTTTCCTTTTTTTTTTGTCGGTTTTAATTATACCATATTATCATCACGTTTACGCCTTGAATAAATATTTGTATGGAAGTTCTGCTCACCAATCAGAGTTCTAGTATGTTTCTTTGCTTCCAGACAAACCATATGTACATACACAACAGCATGATTTAAACTTTTTTGTCAATTACCAACAGATCTGCTCTCAAATAAATCCAAACCTTTTAATGGTTCGTTAAATATATATCCTTGCTGTTTTAATTCTAAGGATTTCCTTTTATGTACACACACACACACACATACTTGTCCTTTATTATGCTTTATTAACTAAACACTCAAGGAAAGATCATGGTCAGTTCTTTGGTATAAGAATTTTTTTTTTTTTTTTGTAAGATAATCTTTATTATTTAATTTAGTGGTCCTTTTTAAACATTGTCTGTGAGGGTCGCCCATTTATAATGAGCTGCTGCTGCTTTTTGATGAATCCTTCAGTGATCCTTAAGGTATTAAGTTTGCTGATGGTGTCTTTAATTTATTATATAAGGACAGTATGGGGTCATTTATAGATTTCTTAGTTAAACTTATTCATAGCGCTTCATTGTTTTTAATAAGTAATTATGGTATCCAAGCCCAACTCAACATAATGGGTTTTTTGTGTTTCATGCTATCATGCTATAGTTGTGGACACTTAGGGATAATCTTATTTTTCTTTTTTCCTTAACCCTAGTCCTGCTGGTACACACCATATCAGTGATCCCTAGCAGTAATTACTTAGCATGACAGTCGTCGAAAAAGTGATTCCCGAAGCACGTTACACACAGTGCTGGCCGTATTGTCACAAATGGCAGTTTTAATCATAGAAAAAATAGGAAATTCATTCCGTCTGAGACTCTCTTGATGCCAGAGGTATTTTCCTAGCTATTTTGCACTGTAGGCAGGACTAGGGTTAAAAATGGTGTTATCATTTAAAAAAAAATTCTTTTGAAAGTTTTATCCTAAAACCTTAGCTTATATATACTTTGATAAAATCTGAGTGTTATGCCCCTGTAGTTTGACCCTCAGTTCATTTGTAAGGAGACATTGATAAGATGGTTTCATATTCAGCTGCCATAATCAATTCTGTTGTTTTCTGTTAAAGCTGCTCATCTTTTAGAGCAACTAAGGGGAGATAATTATTAAATTTGTTTTACAAAAGCAAAATAGCAACAAAAATGTTCAATTGATTAAGCAAACTAAAAGTTAGAAAAGTCTCAATTTTTTCTCTACATCTCAACAGAATTTTCCTGAAAAATGTTGACACTCTTCCTCACAGACCACTGAGCATGTAGAAATCCATTAATATTATAGCATTCCTATAAGCTCCACCAGTGATAGATTTGCCTTCTTCCTGCAAAGAAAACAAAAACATGGAAAATATTAAGTGACCAGTGAGAATTTCTTAATAGTTTTTTATTGACAAATAGTAGAAAGCCAACATATGAAGGTGGAGGATTTGTATATTCTTGAAATTTAAACTTCAGTGTTCTGGAATAAAAAATAGTTTTTGTTTATTTAATGGCATGCTTGTATTCATCTGGAACAAAATGATAATGGGGGATGACTCCTAGTCATTATTCATAGTTCACACCCTCTGGAATCTAATTTAGTCATCTGACCTATCATTTCATGGATTAGCATGTGGTAATGAATCCTCTATCAAAATCTTGCTAGTGTCATAGAAGGACAAACTATAATTTGATTAAAATTTTGGTTAACTTTACAAACCTTTGCATTTTTAAAATTGGAACATTACTTAAGTTTTGTGTGTGTGTGTGTGTGTGTGGCCTTAGCCACATTAGATTTTTGTAGCCACATTATCTTGATATTGTGTGTAACCTAACTTGATTTGGATTGTTAAACAATGGTTTAAACAAAAGGTTATACCATGAAAGTACTAGGATGTTAAAACAAAACTCAGCTGTTGCCACAATGCTATTTGCTCCTCCTCCATCTCATTTTAATTTCCTTTGTAAAACTTCTAATTTTGAAAAAATAACATTACATTGTACAAATTCAGTGTTTAAACACATTTTTAAAAAAGCAAACAAATAAGGATAGATTCTAGTGCTCGTAAGTGTATGTTTTTTGTAATTACAAACAAAATAATTGCTTATCCATTCGTACTTAAATTTGTTTTCCATTCTTGCAACAGTTTAATTGTATCTATCCCTGACTGCTAGGTTATCCAACGTGGTGATTGCGATCAGTTCGTTATCTGCTAAAATTTTGTAGGGGGAGAGAATCATTATGGTAAATAATTTAATTTCCTGTATTTTTATTAAGTGTTTTTTGTAGAGGGGGCTTGAAAATAAATTTCAGATATTTTTTTAAAGAAGATGGGATATTAATTGAAAATGAAAGGAAAATTGGATGGTGTTTTTTTTTAATTTTCTGTACTTTTTAAAATCATAGATGATGGTGTTTGCATACACCAGCATGTACAAGGGAGACAATTGTTGGGGGGGTCTTGCACTGTTAACTTTGGCAGGGAAATTCCTACTAGAGAACTTCATTTTTAGATAGGAAGGAAACTAGAATGGCCAGAGGACCACAACACATGTAGCTGTGGAAGAAGAGAGAGGAAAAAAGACCATGCCATGAAGATTTACCAAAGTAGGTCATTCTGATGGGAAGCAAACTTGAATTCTCATCCAGTGGGCTAATCACTGGACTACCACACTACCCACCTGATGGTGGCATGTCTCTTTCCAGGTTGTATTCATCTATACTAGTAGGGTTATTAAAAAAAAAAAAAAAAATAGCCACAGTAAATGTTCAGCAATTGATCTTGGATAAATGAAGACAAGCGAGCAAAACTGAAGTTAATTATATTATTTGGCGTGAATAAGAACCCAATCCACACTAAAGCTGAACATCATCATGTGATTCTGTAGCTTTGGTAACCCAATGTCAGATTCTCTCTGTGGGTTTTTCTTAACATGAAAACTAATTTTGTAATTTTTTGGCTTTTTTATTAATGTGATGTATTTTTATTTTATTATGGTAGTAATTTTGCACCATAGATAGATTGTTTTTTTGTATTTAACAGTATAACTGGATTAATTATCAATTCTATAATCACTTTAGAAACTAATGTACCAAATGAGGTTGTAAATTAGATATGCTAAATGGACTAAAGGATGCTTTAGAGACAAATTTGTATTTGAGAAAAGAAAAAAAACTGTATTTATCATAAGTGGAGAGATTTCCTTTCTTTTATAAATGGATGTATCTTTACCTGTAAAACTTTAGTCAAGACCTATGAAGTAACGTTTTTACCAGAGTGTAATTATGCTTCATGCAAGCTACAAGATTGGTTTCAGTTCTTAATCTCTTTCATTCATTAATGGAATATGCCAAGAGTTAAAATGGGGACTATTACACTGGAACTGGAGTAGAATTAAATTAACTACCATGCTCTTCGTGCATGCACACATGGCAAAGCCTTATTTTGTTATTAGTGTACTTTTAAAAAATGTAGCAGATATTGAAATTGTAAATTTTTTGCATTATGAGCAGTTGGCACAAGAAATGGCATTTTCTTGCAAAACTTTCAGATAGAAGAGGTTTATCTCTATAGAATGGTACAGACTGAGCTGAAAGGTTTTGAATTTTTTTTTTTTAACTTGGAGTTAACGAGATCTCAGATTTTTTTTTTTTTTTGTGGAAAAAAGGGGGGGCTGCTGCGGCAGGAATGCTAGTTTCCTTTAGGCTCACCATCAAAGATAGTTCAGCAGCAGCTACTGATAAAGATTTTGCAGCTGGGTGGGTTTTTTTTTTGGTTTTATTTTATGAGACAGGCCCTTGAGTGAATTCACTGATCTGAGGCACTATCACCTTTCAAACCCTGGGGTTGTGGGGAAGGCAGGGTTTCTCATCTCTTCTTCTTGCTGTGGCCCCCATGTTTTTAAACATGCAAGTTGGTAATCCACCACCTAGCTCCCTTAGAAAAGCAAACTAGCAACTGCATGCAAGTCACAGTGCTAGGCTCCGCAGCACGATGCAGATGCACTTAGTAATAAATTGGTTTGATTTGCTTAATAAAACCATTATTTATTTATTTATTTATTTTTTTAAAATTTCTTTTCAAGTGGAGCCATTTGTTGTGACCATCACACACCTGAAAACCAAACTCGTAGGTACAAGCAGCAGCTACAAACTGAACACGAAGAGAGATTATAAGAAATTTCTATTTGCATAATCCATTTTATTTATTTATTTATTCTTTTGTTTTCAGTTACAAGGCAGATAGGATGACAAAAACCAGAAATGCATTTTAGTCAGAAAGAACTTCAGGCAAACAAGAACAAAAATATGATCTCTCCGATTGTAATGTGATATTTGGTGGGATAATTATTGCAAGTAAAACGCATTAGTTTCTTGTAAATCAGTGTAGGCTGAACTTTTACAAGGCAACTGCTTGATATCTGTCAACACTGCTGCTGCCAACCGCACAGTTTAGCTAAGGATATGCAAGTTTCTATAGTATCAGAGATTGAGTTGTTTTTAATCATTGTTTTAAAAAAAGATAACTATTAGCTGTTTGTTCTTACTTTATGTTAATAATGAAAGCTGTGCCATCCAAAAAATTTCATATGGTATTAGCAGGTTTTGTGATTGAAAAATTCATGAAAGTCATATGTTAAGTTTGTTAAATCATAAGATTTACCAGCTTAAAACTGTATAGCTAGAGATGGTGACATTAAATATTGAAGACAGCATTCCCATGACTCAGGTAATTTAAATATTTATGAATATTGAATATCTAGGGCATAACAGAACAGTGTTGCTGGAAAATGCACTTTTTCTTCATTAGCTTAGAGCCAAATCAAAACAGGAGAGTTTAGAATCTAAAAGAAGTTTCTCTCCAGTGATAATTAAGAAAACATTCCCACAATGCACTGCACTATAACCCTGACTCTCCCTCTCTTCTAAAGTAACTCGAATACAATTTTCTCTATTTGTCTTCTTTTTTGGATGGAGGAAAAAAGAACCTCTTTATAAGACACACACACATAATTATCTTTCTTGTCAAAACTTCTCTCTTTCAAGTAAAAATTTTAAAATGATATAAAACAGTAAAGTCAGCTACCGTTATTGCACATTGGTGACAGTTAATGATATTTTATAGCCTAGGGGTGATTTCCTGTGTGAACCGACTAGAAAGAATTTCTATTCAAGGCATTTGACCCTCGTGAGGGAAAAAGAATAAAATATATTTCAGTTGTTTTATCCCATTTTTTAATATTTTACTTGTCTCCCCCACTTGTAGATTCTTTCCAGCCATCGCTTGTTTAGTTTTATCTGGAAATATAGATCGCATTGCATGTGAAGTTTCTTCTACAAATGAGCTAAATATCAAAAGTTTACCAACAGAATAACGTGCTGTTGTGTGTATAGATTTAGTTCATTTTCATTTCTTATTTTGCATACATATGAAGGCTTATAATTAAAATTTTCATTTGTCTATAAAACTGGTTGTTTGGTTACTTTAAAAAAAAAAGAAAAAGAATTCAGAAGTTTTAATTTTGATAACAAGCAAAACCAAAAAACCGTCCAGCAGTTGGAATAAATAAGTTCAGTCATAAATTATAGACAACACAGTTCACTGTAATAGCTGTTTGTAATTATCAGGAGAAATTTCAACATATGATTGATTGTAAATTAGTGCAAGCCAGAAAACTATCATTTTGAAGATTTATATGCTAATTAAGTACAAAAAAAAATGAATTAAAACTAGAGAAGGCTGTGCGTGTGCAGGAATGAAAACCTTTTAAAATATAGTTAGGTAAATTGGATGGACTTTAAAAAAGGAGAGATAGAAAACGCCATGATGGGTCTCATCCAAAAAAAGGTGGGGGAAAAAAAAAAGATAGCTTTATTTTATAAAATTGAAACCACTGTCATGGATAAGTGATATGGTTGTTGCATGTGGGAAATGTTCATAATGCGACCATTAAATGATGTTTCATATTACTGAAATAATGCAACATATATAGGTGCATAATTCCTGAGGCGCTTGTAAATGTATGCTAATCTGTTTCTTCTTACCTGACACCATTGTAGAAAATGACATGCTGAGTGCATGACTGCTCCTATTTGACTGGTTCTGCATGCATCAAGAAAAGCAGCAGATGCTGATGCAATTTTCTTCGATCAGGTTATTTTTGTATATGGAAATCATTTTATTTTTGTTATTCATTTATGAAACATTTTCATGGGTTTGTGGATAGTTTATATTAAAAAATACACTTTAAAAACAAGACTTTTCAAATAATTAAATAGCATGGAATTATTTTTCAGGTGGAGGAATATTAATACACTGTCATGTATTTTTAAATAAAGCAGGGTGTTTTAAAGAAAATCAACATATTCCCTATTCTCCATAGCTGCTATACATTTAAAATTGAAATGTACTGAATGACTTCAAAATAGAACACAGTGGGGACTTGTTCTGTCTCTACTCATTTTGTAGAATACATAGATGCCCTCCCTGTGGGTGATGAAGGGGCTGACATATGAGTGAAAGAAAGAGAAACTGGAACCTTCCCAACCAGAGGCAGCTGTATGGTGCTGTGTGTGTGTGTGTGTTGGGGGGGGGCAGCAGAGAACTGGGCAAGGCTAGCTGTACCTAGTTCTTCACCTTTTGAACTCCAGCTGTATTAGGAATACTGCAATGTTTTCATTCGACTGTGTTGGGGGTAAAATTAGCAAAAGATAGTCAGGACCTTTTTTTTCACATACAGAAAGGTCTAACAAATGAAAGTCAGTTTGATCACCTTTTTTTCTTTTTAATAGTCCAAATGTGAGTGAAATATACAAGAGGATTACAGGGCAGATACCATTCACTTATCGGTTGGGATGAGTGGAAGCTTGACGTTCAAGAGCTTTTTTGCCATGGATTCAGGGCAGGTTGATCTCATGAATCAAAGAATTGAGATTTTATAACTATTATTTTGTTAGTATCAGTACTCTTAGAAGGTCTTCATTTAAGCACTAATGATTCTTATTTTTTAATTGTAGAAAAATGTATGCTTGTAGATTATCAGTCATTTGGCGCATTTTCCACTTTACAGTAAAATTCACTTAGTTGCAATTAAACTAAAAGCAAAATTAAGGCTTATTGAAAATTAGTACTGGTAGTGAGCACCAAACCAGCTACCGATTTTTGGAGTGAATTTTATCATCAGCTTTTCAGTATTTAAAAGTTTTGCTTTATTCCTGGTTAATAATTTCATTTTAACTTGACAACTCTAAAAGTCTGACATGTTTGTAAACTTATCAGAAAACTGAAATGCAAAAAAAAAAAGCCAGGACATTGTGAAATTAATTCAAAATCAAACTCCATTAGCATCAAGTTTACACGTGGATGACATTTGTACCTTTTCAAAAATGATCTCGACCTTTTTCTACATGTGAAAAATTTGGTCAGCTACTCATTTATTTGGACTCCATTATAAACTTTGCTACAGACACGTAGAGGAAAGCAGTAGATGATTTTTAAATATATTATAGATGAAAGAAAAGAAAAAAATTGTTCTGAAGATTTATTTTTAGATGATTATCATTTCAGTTTAATTGGTTTTTGTAATTGTAATATTAGAATAAAGACCTGCTAATAATTCAAAATCACAACAATTATACTAAATACAAATAATAATAATTTAATGTAACTAATTTACCTGGGATTGCACTGTTTTTGTGTCAGATATTTATTATTAAGAATTACAAAGACACAACAATCACTGAGTGATGTGTGTGTGTTTGTGTTAGAGAAACGCTAGAACAGGATGGTAAACATGTTCAGGTTGGGGCAGCTCTAGTCAGATTCTTGGTTGGGGTCTGCTTGTCTTGGCACTCTACCACCCCAGGATGGTTTCTCCTCACCCTTCTAAACCAGCTGGTGGTCATTTTGTGGGTTTTCCTCCCACATCTAAAAATGGAGAGTTCCAGTAGGGATTTTCTAGCCAAAGTTGAAGAATGTGC
This sequence comes from Nautilus pompilius, assembly GCA_018389105.1. Taxonomy (NCBI): domain Eukaryota; kingdom Metazoa; phylum Mollusca; class Cephalopoda; order Nautilida; family Nautilidae; genus Nautilus; species Nautilus pompilius. The sequence continues at coordinate 125,512 of JACATO010000444.1, read as the reverse complement.
CAGGTGCCTTATGGCACAGAACTGGAAATGCTTTTTTAGCAGATAACTAAGGAACTTCGCTCTCTGACCAGGGTTTTCTTCCACAAGAAGAGAGATAGGTGAATGCACTATATCGAAGAATAAACAAAATTGTTTGATCTCGAGTTGCCCGTATATTAATGATATCATGTTTTCAAGTCGCAAAGTTTGTGAGTCCTAAAGTCCAGCTTTTTGCATGCATGACTGACATCGTAGACAAGATGCAGGCTAAGACCTGACTGAATAGGCAAAATTCTCAGCATTCTTTTTTTAAAAAAATGCTTTTATGAAAGATTGAATTATAAGACTTGATGCAATTTTAATTTTAAAACAAGGGGGGAAATGGGATGGTTGTATGCCACCATCTAGTATGACCTTTCAGAGTTAGTCCGTACACACAGGTGGATTTGTCCTGTTTATTGTAGTTTTTATTTCTAAATCATCACCGTAACAGGCCCAGCTATTTTGAAACTTTATATACAGTTTCAAAGCACCGACTGCTTCAAGAAACCACATGCTGTGAAACACTGCTTGGTAATTCTGATCTTCCAAGTAATTAACAATATTTAAATTGCTAAATCTGTCCTACTAATTAACCTTAAAAGCTCCATGCACCTGTAAAATATGCTTTGGTGGTTAGTGTTGCTAATCTGATTGCCTGAAAACACTTTGAGACCATGTTATCCACAGATGCATACAGACTTCTCTTAAGGAAACTTCACCCTGGGGAAATACTCTGCATAAGTAGTGTTTTGGGGGGAAACAGCTATATACGCTTCTTTGCTTAGTAAGTACTTCGTTAGTGGTTGGCTGCCTTTTATTTATTGGCCTCCCAATATACTATGAACTTATGAATCTTGAGGCAAGGGTTAGAGTTAAGAGAAGTGATGTTGTTTTTTTTTTTTTTTTATCTTTGAGTTTTGCCAGTAAAGATGAATATGGAGGTTTATACTTTTAATGTCATCACATTGGTTACACTGGTAAAATTACTAATTTTAAATTCTCATATGCATACGTCAATTAATTATATCTTTTCGTATTGATAATGTGATAGTCACCATTTTGTTGTTTTGAAGGAGGTATGATGACACACAATCACAGTGCACAAATGACTGCCATAAGGCAGCCAAGTGCAGCTTTGAGGCACACAAAGCTGTCTGTAGTCTTTTCCATAGGAGAGTTAATGATGTCAGCTGTGCGTTTTTGAAAAGGATCAAAACTTTAAATACATCAACATTCCCATTAAATTAAAGAAGTTAATACAGAAAATGTTTTTAGTTAAGGAGTAATTTAAGCCTTTCTAATACCAGAGTTTAGTGCGCTCTTAAAGAACCTGATTATGATGTATTAGACGTGATATAAAAGTAGCAGAACAAACAGACGCCTGTTTAGAATTATGGATCCCTTATATTTACTTTGTAAGTTGTACGTTTTAAAAAGTTAGGGTCGCATAGTTGAAATGAAACAGCGACAGACATATGTAATGAGTTTACTTTGTGTGGATTATTTAATCTCTCCTAATTTAAATACAAGGCTTGTTAAAAAAATTCACCTCGCTTTAATCAAGATTTTTCAAATTCTGCTCTAGATTGCATTCATTGGTTTTAAAAATTATGTTTTATTTTTGTTGTTGTTAACCAAAAGGGTGAGTAATTCCTAAAATCTGTTTTTGATTTGACATGATGTAGCAACTATATATCATGTAATGTTGACTATACAGGGTGTCTCTAAAGTCTGGACACAGGCAAAATTCATATTTTCAATAAATAAAATTTTCAACAACATTTTATTCAATTACAATATTAATAAATATCATCTTCAATATGATTTCCATCATTTGTGATGCAAAGTTCGATGCGCTTTGCAAAATGCACATGAACACGATGCAGTAACTCCAAATTGCCATCAATTTGAGCACATTCATTTATTATGCGTTCCCTCAAGTGTCTTGTATCTGTGATTTTCATTGAGTACACACCTTTAGCATACCCCAGAAAAATTATAGTTATAGTTATCTGTGGAGGTAAAAAAATTATAGTTAGTGATATTTCCTATGTGTCCAGACTTTAGGGACACCCTGTACAATAAGGATACTCACTCTTCCTTTTAATTACTTCAGTATAAACTAAACTTTTATTAGTTTACAACAAAAATTGTATCATATTCTAACCTTTCACTGATCGGAAAATTTCTGTCACCCGACCAGTTTGCTGTTAAGTGGATGAATTACCAAATCCAATGTAAATTTTCATTGCAAAATAAATGTGACAAATACATGCTCAGTAAACGACAATAAAGAGAAACATTTAAGTTTTTAATTAATTTTTCTAAGCGATGTATGTTCTCAAACTAAACTTTGCTTGAAATAAATAAATAAACAGCGAAGGAAGACAACTTAGTGAATATTATATAGCGAATATTCTAAAAAATATATTAACAAACATAAAAGAAGTCGAAGATTTGAAAATTAAAACGAGTCACACTGCTTAGATTATGTTTTAACCTAGAGTTTATTATAATTTTGATTTTAAATCATCAGCAAACTCCGGATCTAAATTAGACTGAAGCTTGGTGATTGTAAGACCTGCAGTGCTAAAGATCCGCTCACCTGAGTCTTTTTGTAGCGTGAATAGCAAGGTATTTCCGCTCCACGGTGACAATGTTTTTGAAGGTTGCTTTATGTACCTTCCACCACTCTAATGGATCAGATACCCTTACAAGTGATTGCTTATATACAATCAATTCAGCTTCAGTGTTATAGCCACAAACCTCATTTACATCACCAGAAAGGTAATCAGGGACTCTACTTTTTTTAGTAACAGACACTTTGGCTTCCTCCTGGGCTGGTCTCACTTGTGCCATAAGGCTTTGTGTGTGCCCAGATATGGTGGCCCATTTACTTTCAGGAAGAAAACAGATTTATATCTCAGATTGAGTGCTGTGGGAGAGGGGGGACATAAGATCATTTTCATTAGGTATGCCAGTCTCATCAATCAGCGTCCATTTGACCATCCCATTAGGTATGTTACACTTGTCCTCCTGTGCCTTTTTCAGTGCCTCTGTGGTTAAAACTGAATGGTCAAAATGGGTGACAAGCCTTCTAGCTGCCACAATTGCTCTATTAATTGCACCCAACTTTAACCCTTCAGATATGGCTAATTGTAGAGTATGAAAAAAACAACTAGTACTCATGATATTCAGCTCTCTGGTAGCCAACTTCATGTTGGCGGCATTGTCAGCCACAATGGCCACTATAATACTGGAGAGGCAAAACTCATCACCAATGTTTTTAATTATTTTTGAAATATTCGTTCCTGAATGTTGCTCCTCCATAGCAGGTATAGCCAAAAGGCAGTTCTTCATTTCCCATGAACTACTTAGATAATGGACAGTTAGTCTTAACTGCGCAGTATTATTACCGCTCTTCCAAATATCTGCGGTTAGGGAAATGCTGGCATTGGTGATCGTATCACTGTACATTACGCCAATCTGTTTTGCTATTATGGCATGACTAGGGACGGTATAGTTTGGATTTAGAGCTGCAACAAAGTTTCTAAATTCCTCACCATTCACAATGTTGATAGGTCTCAAATTCATTGCACACATCAGGGCTAACTTTCGTGTTATGGAATCTGCTCTCGTTGGTGAAAGGTTTTGAGAGACAAAGTGTGTTATTCTTGTTTGAGATGATGTAGTTGACATGGGTATTGTGTTGGTTAGCAAAAGAGATTTGTGAATATTTTTCATATGGCTTCTCTTCGCTGAAGTACCATCAGAGTAGGCCAGGACCAAGCCACATAATGTGAATTTAGTCTCTTTTTGGCATTCTGTTAAATTAAAATAATCCCAAGTCAAACTTCTTTTGTTTTCTTTTGATGCCATTTCTTTGAGATATTTTCTCTTTGAGGTAAAATATAACAGGTTACGAATTTAAAAGAAGGTAGATAAATAGCGGGCACAAGAGGATTTCCAATATTTTAAGGGAACTCATGTGCACGAGGCACCAAATAATCAGATCAATGACTTAGATAATTCTCATCATAGATTTATTCACTAAATAGATTGCAGAATATTCATTAGTAATGATCAAAATCAACATGTTGCTTCAGTGTCAAGTAAACAAATCTGATGTCATGTTAACAAATTCAGCTACAAAATAACTTCTATGCATGAAAATACAGCTCCAGATCGATACACGGTATTAGAAACAGGTATTTGTATTTCTAACCTGAATGGAAATATGTAAGCTGCAGGGAAAATGAAAACTTCAAAGAGGAAGAGCCAATGGCGAAGAAACGAGGCAAGTACCAATATCTTAGAACACAGTGTGTTAAAAGCAGGGAAGAACTGATTTAGGTTCATAAACAAGGCAGTATGTACCTGTTTCGACTTCATGTTATAGCCACCTTCTCATTTTACAGTTGCACTATGCACTAGAATTTTGCTGTTTGGAAAATATGATAGTGACATCTTAGTACAGTTAACCAGTTTTTAAAAGCTTGAACCAGTTATAGAGAAAACTGAACTGTAACTGGTTAACCGTGCAACCCCAGTGTCCTCATCTTTTCTGCTGCATTTCAAAATGGTGTGGTCTGAATAATAAAAATGAGTGCTTGCAAGGGAGGATTATTACTACTAGGAATGTTCAAATTAAATTCAGCTGGATACCATTATGGTATTATGGTGATGCTATTTCAGCTGGCTTTCATTTCAAACTCCCTAGTAGATCAGGTTACCTGTCTTCTGTTGCTTAAGTTGCCAATCATCCTGATGGTGATGTCTTGGTGTATTTGTCTAAACTAAGGTAAGCTTGAAAGGCTCTGTGGTTATCAGAAAACCTTTGCTCTATCTGTAAACTATTAAAACAGTTAAAGTCTTAAAAATTTTGATTGACTACTTAATTCTAGCAGGAATGTTTGCTGGCAACGGTGGAGGTTCCTGGTTACTCTTAGAGGGCATAAAGATTGACTATTAGAAACTAAGAACCATTACTCAGATCTTGCATATTTCTAAAGCTGTGTCTTAGCTTGGGAGGTTTTCTTGTTTCATGTAGTCTAAAAGTTTAAGAATTGATGCTTGCTGGACAGCACTACACAAATTCTTATTCGAGGAGAAAGTGTTGTTTGCTACTGAAAAATCTTCTGGCATAAGTAACACTTTGCCTGCCATGTAATTGACCATATAAATAGTGCACAATCTCCTTATTCTCTATTGTTCATGCAATGATCATAAATATATATCTCATTGGTATGACACACACAACTGATTTCTTTTAAGTTCAACTGATTACAAAAGGAATTTTCATCTTAATAACTAGCCAAGTGAAGTAGTGCAAATGTACCACAATACATTCCAAAACCCAACATCACAACTGATATGCACAATGTTTAGTTTTCACATTTCATCTTAGAAAGATTTACACTGTCTTGTTTGCTCTTATGATTTCGGTGTTTCTTATAACAAACCAGAAAGAGAATGGTGTCTTTCAGATAATTTCTGACATATTTTCTTCACTGAACAGCTTTTTGAATGAAAGATACAAGCGAAAGAGTTTACATTTCTTTCCCTCTGTATATATAATATATCTTTGTATAATTTTGTTTAAAAAAAACAAAACTATTTATTTCAAGATCAAAAAAAGTGGATGATTTAAACTTGAACTATACAAATTATACTGAACACAGTTTTTTAAAAGAATTGGTTGGCACAATATGAAAAGCCACCTATTATTATTTTTTTTTCCCTTTTTTAAAAAAATATATCTTGCCATCACCACTTCTAAGCATGCATAGCATTATTCATTCTTAAGATTCTTAACTTTCATACCATTAAATGAAGATTCAAAACCCACCAGACCTGTTTCTCAAGAAAAGCTGCTTTTGAGAATTCTAAGATGTAAGAAGCTGATTTCTGGTTTACTGTACTGTGAAGAGACAAATCAAGTGGGAGCATAAATGCTTGAAGGAAATCTAGCAAAAATCATACTATTGTTTATAAATAGATTCTGAGTAATGGGAGAATGCTATCCAACTTGCACATACATTATTATGAATTTTTGATTTTCTAAATCGTAAAATCTTAATTTTAATATCGACTACTATTTTTTTTTAATGCAGTACTGGATACAATAGATACAGTGAATTTGACCATGAACTTGTTTTGTTATAGTATGTGTAGTTTTTTTTTTACTGTTAATGTATAACATGATGTGTAACTGAAGTTCCCATAAAGACTGAAGGTAATTCTCATAACTTCTGTGATCATCAACATCTACAACCATAGATGTGGTGCTATGGTTGCTGTATGTGTGTAGGCATCTCATGTGGCTCGGCCTCCTCCTCTTTAGTGGATTCTTACACTAATCAGCTGATATACAGATAAAACATTCTTTCTACCCTGACCAGTGGTGTATTTATTTATCAATCTATTTTTCCAGAATTTCTACTGATCATTTGTGGCTGGAGAATTATATGGCAGGGAATTAACCAAATGATGAGTATTTGGTTAATTGGAAAAGTTTACTTTTTCTTTTTTCTTTCCCCCTCCAAGATTGTAAATGAAACAAAAATGTGAAGGAAATTTCCAATGTAAAGGTATCTACTACAACAAATTTACAGACCTCTATAATTTCTTTACTGATTTACATTTTCCTTTTTAACAATTCACACAGGGAAGCTATGAAAATTATTTTTGACTTTTACAAGCACTCAGTTCTAATCAGCCATATTTAATCACACTGAGTATGTGATTCTTGATGGAGTAGGGTTAACATATGGACCACAAATCAAGCTCATTTGGGTGTGGTGAACATAATAAACTACAGTAGGGGAAGTTAAAGATAATATCTCCCAATTCTAGTTTATTGAATAAAATCAAAATAGCACAGATGCCGTGGTCAAACTAATTAAAGGGTTCCAGCATTATTTTATATCATTTTAGTTTTGAAACTGTTTACTTACGCAAACAAGAAGATTGGATTTTGCTTGGTATGCTATAACCATAAAATTATTTCCAAACCCAATGACGCTTTCCAGACTCCAGAAATATGATACTCAGCTTATGCTTCAGGCTAAAGTGACCAAGCTGTGTATCAGAATTAATGTTGCTAGAATTCTTTGGAGTAACAATTGATTCATTTTTTGAATTATTTTTAAATTCAACAACAATAAAACAAGATGGATAACTTTATTATAGAAATGCAGATTTGAATCTTAAGCCTACTACTGTCAGATGTGTTTGAATTTTCAGACCCATGTTTTTATTAAAGACCTGAAACTGCTTTTTTGTCTACACACATGTCTGCTTGTGAATTCAGCAGAGATTACTGCTAGGCAGTTGGAAAATGGATTTAGACTTCCAAGGAACATTCAGCTAAAATAACATTTCCATAATCATATCCGCCCAGGTTTTATTTGAGCAGCCCGAAGTATATGCACTACTTGTCAGAATTCTTATTAGGAAGCACACACTTCACCCTCTTAATGTTTCCCAGGTTCTCATTAATTTATTGCTTTTTAAAACTGTAATGTCACATGTAGTTCTTGCTCAAAGCTTCAATAAAATTCCAGAAAAATAATGAATACCAGTAGAATTTTAAATACATTGGTTCTTGCAGTTAAAGCAAAATGCATTTATGTTTACTTCCGTTGATGAATGAATCCCGGTGAAGCATTCTTTGTTGTACTGAAGTGGCTCTGAATACTATAAAAGGTTCCTTGCTTTTTGTCATTGACAAATATTAAATTAATAAAAACAGTAGAATAAATTTCATATTTAAAAATATGTAAAAATGTACTGTATGCTTTAAAGAAATGAATGCAAATGCTACTAAACAAATTCTGTCAATAGGTAGGCTTAGTTGTAAACAAACACTGGTGGTAATATTGGCTTTGCTTTTAGTCATTTCACTATAAGTAGCATTTTTCAGGAATGAACCCCCAACAGAAAATGAGGATCCCCCTGTATTTGGTATTGGTAGATGTCAGGAGAGCAGTGGGTTTTTTGACTGGTGTCCTGAAGCAACTTATGCAGATGTTGTTCGGTATGGGCATCATCTTTTGGTTAAAGAGGTGCCTCTCTCAAACCATTATTCATGCTTCACCCCCATATCCAACCTCACAACAGATTACTTGATGCTCAGTTTAACATAGTTTTTCATAAAGTAATCAAGAAGTCACTATTTTTATCAGGCTTCGTCTTGGCATTTTCACTAGAACGGTAGAGACCACTTATCACCCATTTTGAGTGTACTTAATTATTTAATAACATATTTAATTTTTTCTGAAATTGTGAACTTGTCATGTACCCTATCTGGAAGATTGATAAGGGGAGGTGTAACAGGGGAAATCATGGCCAGCATGAAACCTAGGTTGACCTAATGCGAGTCCCTACTAGAAATCTTCATTTTTCAGCTGTGGAAGGAAGCTGGAGTGGCCAGAGTAAATCCACACAGCCAAGTAACAAAGAACAAAAATGAACCATGCTTGAGAGGTATGTCAAATCAAGGTGGTTCCAATTGGGACTCGAACTTGGGCTCGCAACCTTTGGAGTCCAGTAGTTTGAGTATTGTTACAGATGCATGCTAGTACTGCTAAGAAAAAATATCGCCTCAGCTAACTTAGTTTTTTTCTTGTAATCCAAAATCCATTGTACACAGCATTTTTCCAGCACAATTACTTATTAATTTCAATACACGACAGAGTGTCAATGATAATCATTGCCATATAAAATCTCCACCGTCATGCTTATCTGCCCCTGTTTAACAAATTCCATAGATTTGATGCAAATTTTGAAAATCTAATTTGTATAGACTTTTTTGGGAGACTTGGCTTTGGTGGAGTTGGCTATGGATCTGTTTAATTTTCCCAATAATTTATTATTAAAGATATTAAAAAGAGGGTAAATTAAAATAGATTATATTAAAACTAGATTCAGAATTAGATTTTTTAAAAATCTGATTGAATTTTCTTTTAACCTCTATTCAAGCCCCCCCAAAAAAACACAGCTGAATTTTGTTTGTTAACATTACAATAGTTGCCAGTCATTTGACCATTCATAAGATTCTACTTTATGGGTTTTAAAAAGGAGCACAAGTGTGGTCCAAAGCATGAACAGAGTTGAAAATTAACACGTGAATAAAATCAGTGTAAGTCAAAGCTCAAAAATTGTTTAATCAATCCATTTTCTTACCCAGTATAGTGTTTTCTTTGAACTCCTATAGGTCGTTGTGCTTTATTGCATCTTTTTTTTTTAAATTTATTTTCTTACGCACAAAGCAAATATTTACACTGCAGAGAATGGGGGGGGGGGGCAAAATGTTTTTCTTTTGTTGCTCTCTTCAAAAAGAGGAACATGTTTTCCACATGCTGATAGATATCCATGTGTTTTTCCTTAATGTGTTTTCCTTGGTGGTCAGCCACTTCCCTCTGGCTCCAAGATAATGGCTATTAGCACCCAAATAAGGATGATAAACTGATATGTATTATTTTCAGCAGCAGGGAGGGCAGGAATTTGGAGATTTTATAAATATTAAAAAAAAAGAAGTCAAAACTGCCTGTTAATATATCATATTTGACCCTGGTTCATATTGTTCTTCAAGTTTCATCTTTGCAGATTCCTCTCACAAGAGATTTGTTTGTTTGTTTGTTTTTTACATCCTGGTATTGAAAAATATCTTTTAGAGCTGGAACAATTTGGGTTACCATTTGACCCCTGACCTCAGCATCTGTTAAGGCAGGGGTTCTGTCTGTCTGTCTCTCCTCTCCCATATTATCCCTAGTGTTAATGTGAAGATAATTTTTGGCACATGATATCAGTACTTCATCCTTCTCCCTTAATCTCCTGTTTCTTTCCTATCCCAAGTGTGGGGAGTTGGAAACATCCAGACATAGAAGGATCTAAACATTCAGTAAATTACAGCAGCCTCCAGAGATAAGACAGCTTCAGCTACCACCTCAAGTTGCTAACTAACAATAGAGCTTTTTTATACTTCATCCATGAGACCCCAAACTTTCTACAAACAGTCTCAAATTGTTGCTTGTATTTGACAGGGATAGGCCCCATAAAAAAAACTGGGCTCTCTCAACTCAGAAGAAAGCAGTTTGACTATGTCAAAATAACCAAGTAACTGGGGAGCATATGTTATGAAAATGTCGTAATACCTTTTGGTGAAAAAAAGTTTCATAATCTATATCATTTTTATCTTCATAGTATCACAAGCTATTTTTTTTAGAAATTTCATACATCATTTATTTAGGCTTTTACATGTTTAGCAATTTAATCATTGTTAATGTCATTCCAGGAGGTCTTGTAACTTATTACCGTAAAAATTATTTAATAAGTTTTATTTGATAGTATTTTTGGAAACAATCAATACATGGTAAAAAATTCACATAAGTCACAATGCTAATTAAAGAAGTGAGCAGCATGTGAAATTATGTTTGATATCAACTCTTCATCTACTGTGAGTGATTTTTAAAATTTTTTTTTAAAATCTAGTATCTCAGCCCCCTTATGTTGTGTGTGTCTCAAATACAAACCCACAGCAGTCATGCTTAGCTTGCTTTGACTTACACTCAGGAAAACTTAAGACACACTGTTTCATTTTACCCTACTTTGCCAATGTTCTCAATTATATCTGGCTTCTCTTCTCTCTGTAATGCAAATGTAATGGCTAAGTTTTATGTTTCTACCAGACACTTGAAAGTATACATATGAGACCTGAAAAAGCTATTTCTAGCATACCCTTTCTTATCCACACTGCTGGAAGCTTTAACATAGATTCCAGTACACCAGTGCTCCATTGGTGGTTCCCTAAAATCTCTCTGTCACATCTCTGTGACCCTTTTTATTTTTCTCTCTCAAAATATAAAACATGCAAGAAGTCACTGAGTTGAAGCAGTGGTGTCCTGTCAACATGCAAGGCATTATCCACCAGAGGATCTTCCTTCCTCTTCCCCTTCAGTTTCATAAATCAAGCAGAAAAGAACAGATTATGGTGGTTGGCTGCACATCTACTGCAGGAAGTCCCACTAGAACCCTTCATGACATACAAATGGAGTTCAGAGAAAACTCATGTGGCTGGTGGAGGAGAGTGAGTAGAAATCACAGTAGGAAGGTATTTCAAACTGAGCTGGACCCAGCTTGGATTTGAACTCTGGTCCTCAACTACAGCAGTTAAATCACTGAATGATTGCATTGCTTGCTCAGTACCTATTCATTGGTCTGAACATTTTTTAAAATTTTAACGTATCTATAGTTTATTTGCACGTAACTTCCTGATAAACTCTATTTAAATAATAGTAATTATTTTAAAAGTATCAAAGAAGCAAATCTGAATAAACTGATCCCTAAAGAGACTTAATTGTAGTTGTTGTTTCATATGCACAAAACTAATTAATGGCAAGATGTTTCTCTTTTTTTAGATACATGTGCAAATAGCATGGTATCCCAGTTGAGGTGTCTTTTACTTGTATATAAGCAAACTAAGTGGCACTGACTTCAGCTTAGATAGGATCTATTATTAGAGCTGTTTTTCTGATTGCGAGTAGAAAACCCATTGCAGACTGAGTTGGTTTAGAAGTTTGAGAGAACCATGCCACTGGCAAGACACCAAACCAGATACAACCAGTGGCCCCAACCAATGACAAGCTCAGTGTGCCATTCTCTCTGGCATCGAACGTGAGAATTAGTAAATTTCTGCTGTTATTACATCTAAAGGAATTAGTTTAATAAATCATTTTAAAAACAAACAAGAATGAAGCCCATTTACAAGGCTTTGGTTAGAACCTATTTGGAATATGCTGTGAAAACTCATCCCCTTTTAAGAAAGGAAAAAGCTATTTCTGGGTGAGAAAGCTTCTCTGATTCCCAAACTAAACTGTTCATGTTATACAGAGCATCAACATATTAACGTTACATTTACTTCATTTGATTTTTAGGTGTCTGAGCCAGATCTGTATTTGTAGAGTTAAAATCGTGAAATGATTTGAATTTACACGGCTAAATTATTTCACTTTTAAGGACCCAAATAAAACTGAGTCTTTCTTTTAAATTTAGACAGCATTGCTCAATGTTAAGAAGCTTTTCTTTATTTATAGAACCAACAACTTGTGAAATGAACTCTCAGACAAATTTGTATGGTCAAAGGGTTAATTGGTAAAGAACTTGATTTAAAAAAAAAACTTTAATCTGGCGGGTTAGGGAGAAAGAGAGTTTGATTTTTGTTTTGTAACCAGTATAAGTTGCCTACAGTTTCAGGAATTTTCTTTGCTTTGGGCGTGCGTCAGAACCCCAGGGTTTCCACCAGACAGAATTTGTTTCAGTCACCACGTTATTTAAATGTATGATTAGTGATTCATTGATCTGTTCAAAATTAAATATCTGATAACTTGATGTCTAAAACTTCAATCCTAGTTGCTCCACTAGAAGAAAAGATTGCAAAATATTTGTTGAATGTTTTGACACCATTCTAATAACATGTAGTAATATGAAAACTGTGTGGTTTTTTTTTTTTAAAAAAAAAAAAAATTTTAAGTGCCTTATTTTCAGGGTATGCCCTGAGGTAATGTCAACTGGGACAATATGTGGATCAGTCTCTAAGCTCCGGCAACATTTCATCCTGATTCCAGGATCCTATACGAGATTTATATGGATCACTGTGACAACTTGGGGAAAAAAAAGAGAGAGTACCGATCTTAACTGCTGAAGCATTTCTCAGTGGGAACAAAACATCCAGTCTATTGTTGTTTTCTTATGAATTAAAAACAAACAAACAAACATTGATTGAATTTAGCGGTGGTTTTATATACTTAATATTTTTATTAAAGCATGTTCTACAGCATTAATAATTTTGGTTTCATGTTGCAGAAAACTTTCCTTTACGTCTTTTAAGGTTGATAGAAAGATGTATATTAGTTTTAAAAATATTGAAATAAAATTGTAGTCCAAAGTTTTAATATGTATCACTGCTATTTATTATTCAGTTTCATTGCTAAAATGACTAATTACAATTTATCAAATGCATATAATTAATAATAAAATATATTTTTTAACTGATCCTTTGGAAATGACTATTTTGTGATTTGTTGCTCTCTTGAAGTGAGAGTAAGACAGAGTAATCATGCCATGTATCACTTTATCTTTTTACATTGAGGGCAAACATGGTGTTTGTGAGATAGGAAAACTATGGAATCACCTATTCCTGTTTGAAAATTATTGAAAGTTTAAATTTACTAAAACTTCCTTGAAGTTATGAAATAGGTGAGTCATTTAGAAAAAAATACGACTTTGGTCATGGAAGAAATGAAGTCCATTTATCATCCAGAGTAGTTCCTTTAAAGGAACAACCGTGAAATTTGTTGTTTTCATAATTATTTTTTTAAAAATAAAATTATTTACAACACCCAAGAGAGAGCCCATCTGTTATTTTTTATCTACAAGGATAAATTTTCCTTACAATTTGACATTTGTATTTTTTTTTTTTTTTTAGTACATAACCTGCAATATTCCAGGACCCGGAAGTAAAGTGGAGGATTTTGAAGCCATGTTAGCTGGCTGTAGTTGTACACATGAAAATACCTGTAATCCTGACTGCCTTTGCATCAAGAATTCATGTGGGCCCTCTTATGATTGTGCAGGGAAATTGTTAAGCAGTGATCTTCATCCTGCTTTCCCATATACCAAACCAGTCTTGGAATGTGGTCAAAACTGCTCTTGCCCCCAATCTTGCCACAACAGGGTTTCCCAGTATGGGCTAAGCTGCTCCGTAGATGTGTTTCCAACTCCTCATAAAGGTCTTGGGCTGAGATCCTTGCAGCCAATTCCACACCTCACTTTTGTCTGTGAGTACGCAGGAGAAATATTGGACTACCCCGAAGCTAAGAGAAGAACACAGCTATTGGCTGAAAATGATATGAATTACATCCTGGTTCTCCAAGAACACTGTGGTCAGGACAAATTGATCAGGATGCACGTGGACCCAACTCATCTTGGAAATGTGGGAAGGTTCATCAATCATTCCTGTGAGCCCAACCTGTTCATGACACCTGTACGTGTCAGTAGCAGTATACCAAAACTTTGTCTCTTCGCAACAAGGGATATTTCCCCGGGAGAAGAGTTGACTTTCAATTACTCTGGTTCAAATCCAAAAGCCTCTGATTTCAAAGACCACAGAAAAAATACTTCAGAAAAGCAAAAACTTTGTTTTTGTGGGACAAACAAGTGTAACGGCTCACTACCATTTGATAGCTCATTATTTTAATTAATTTACATAATGTGCTAAACTAATAAAAGTTAGAAAAGAAAGTTCTTCAAAGTTTAAAATCAAGAACTTTGCTGCACCTCACCTGTTAAGATTGCAAGTTCACTTCTTTTTAGGGGACCAAACATTATCCTTAGTGACCATTTCTCAACATTATCTAAAACTCTAAATTTTTTAGGAACCTTATTGATGGTGAATATAATTTTTAGGGCTTTTTAATAAGACAATTTTAGGTAATGCAAAAATAATCAATATATTAACTGGTTACATACTCCACCTATGATATGTGTGTGTGTGTATGTGTTTGTCTCTGCCTTACCTGTCAGTACTGGAGTGATTATCAGATTGAGGAAAACTCTGGTGGTTCTGATTTATGATTCCTCACTGCAGGTCTCCTGGATTTTTTCATGACCAAATAGCCTTTGGATAACTACACTTTACCTTCTACTAAAGTTTCATCATTTATCTAGTTTTAGTTCATATTCCAAATGGCTGGAAATGGTGTCCGGTTCTCACCAGCACAATCAACATAAATCTCCACTCTCACTTCTTAGGTTGTAAAACATCTGGTTGTTACCATTTTATATTTTACATGTCAGAATGAGGTTGTAACATGACATCAAAAGCCAAGCTTTATTGTAATTAATTTATAATTATTTTAAAGACTGTTGCACATTTTCTGCAGACAAAACAACACTTATTTAGAAATAAGGAATGCAACATTTGATCCCAAAAGTTTGGATTTCTGTACTGGTCTCTCTCACGTCATTCCCAACCATTTCCACACACTTCGAAAGTTGATTTTTCATTTAATAAATGACCTACTAGGAATGGGGGCTTGATGAAGAAGCCATGTAGTAGTTTTACATTAATTCTTTTGGTAATGATCCATGAAGGAAGGAAGGATTTTATTTTAAGACAAGCTTGGAAAGGTTATTCTTAAAATCTGAGTGGTGTTGCTACTTTTCTGTCCAGTTTTGTATTATTGTATAAATAGATGTGAAAGCTTGTTTTAAAATCTGTTGGTGTATGCGAGAAACCTGATGTGGATATGTATCTGTGCCTGTATGTATGGATTTTGTGGAGTTTTCTTGAGTCTTTCAGTAGCATGATTTACAAGGGGTCATGGGGCAAGTATTTAAAGGAATTCCCTGTGAAGTATTAAACTTAAAAAAATAATCAGATGTACTTCTTTCAGCTAATATTGATATTACAAAGTCAGACTATTGTCAAGATACTATCAATATATATATACATAGTACCCTCATTAGCTACAATCAGTCGTAAAGTGATTTTTTCCTCTAGAAATAACATTTGTTAGCCAGGTATACTGTGGTATGGTTGCTTGTGATCTAGCAAGTATGTAGTCCAATTTTAGCAAAGAACCACCATGACCTTAGAGCAAAGGGCTTTTTCATTGTCAGTCTAAGAGCCATTGCTGGCAAAATCTAAAACCCTATTTGGCTGTTGTTCCACTAGGAGCCAGGGAGTTCTTTGATCAGTGAGTGTAGACTGGTTCTCAAAGTTAACAGCTAGAGTTTCTGTTGGATTTCAATCTATTCAACATTTGTCAGTTTAATAGTTTAAACAGATCTCTCTCTTTCAATAGATTTTAATGTCATATTTTTGTTTGCAAAAAAAGAAAAGTGGGGGAAAGCATTACAGTAAACTACTACAAAAGCCCTTCTTGGACAGTTGATACATTGTGAAGATTACATATAAAAAATATATTAGGTTTTGTATAGAGGTCTTCACTGCCTACTGCACATAGCACACTGGCCATATTGTCATATATAGTTACCGATGTTAAACATATGCTACATGGTTATGAAATCCTTCCATATTTCTGCATTCATTTTTTGAGATATACTTGACTGCTTCAGCCATCTGTCAAGACTGGCTGACAGAGTGAGTTACATGTTGGCTTGTGGATTTTTTCACAACTAACCTCTTTACGCAGCCACCATTTCTTACAATGACAGGCTTCAGTGGCAAACTTGAATCCCTGCCATGTTGGCCAGTATAAGCTTACAGACCTTGCAGCTTCAGCTGATCACATACTGTGCAGATGCCATAGAATTTCATATTTGTGGCATAATAATCACTAACAGCCCAAAGATTTTGAGATTCACGTAACCTGTGTA
Source organism: Nautilus pompilius (assembly GCA_018389105.1). Classification (NCBI taxonomy): domain Eukaryota; kingdom Metazoa; phylum Mollusca; class Cephalopoda; order Nautilida; family Nautilidae; genus Nautilus; species Nautilus pompilius. Next base: position 109,090 of record JACATO010000444.1, on the reverse strand, counting down.
ACAGTGTTAAATTTCACTGGATGAATGTTTAGTCAGCTATCTGTGTTAAGTTCTGTTCTGTTCTCAGACAAACCTCGTCCACCATCTCTGCCACTCATTAACCACCAGATGTTGTTGCTTGCTCCTGTCTGGAAATAAAATCCGTGAATGAAGGATATATTGTGTCAGTGACAAGTGTAAGTCCGAAATGGTTTTCATTATATCTTTGAAGCATGTCAATCATATCCACTGCTCACTAATCCTAAATGGCTAAAATGTAATAAGTGAAATTGCCCAGAACATCATTCAGCTACAACTGAATTTCTAGCATGGAATTATGGGAAATGTGAGAAGTTCCAAAAATCAGAGATAAATAGCGCATGGCCTCTATCGCATTGCATACTGAAAAATGTTATAAAATCGGCACAAATTCTGAGATCATTCTGCCATGAGGGAGAGAAAAGGGAGGGAAGAAATTAGTTGAAATAATCATGCAAATACATGCCTTCTTTTTGTGGATTGATTGATGCTGTGCAAATCACCATAATTTTAAAACATGGAGGTAGAGCATACACCACTCTTGTAGCTGTGGGAGGTAGTCTGGAGATTTTGCTTATGACCAGCTTAAACGTTCTGGTAACACTGGGCCATACCATACAACTTCATTTGCTTCCGACAAGAGGTGTTCCTATCTAAACCCTTTGTTCAAGCATGAGCATCAAACACACAACTTCAGAAACTAAAATATTAAGGACAAATAACTGTTGCTGCTGGCCCTTGACCTCCCCAACAAAAATGCAGTAAAATACAGTAAGCATCTCACCATGGAGGTGCGTCTTCTACATCATTGACCTTATTGTAGCTGTTTTCTGTTTGTGGTATTGCTTTGCTTTAGCAAACTTTTGTTGATATTTTCCTCATTTTTAGTGATACATGCATGAAAGTCCACATTAAGGATATTGTATCTTGAATCCTACATTTGCTACAATAATGTTGCCGTTTTTGCATTGGAGTCTCCTGGGTGCTGTGAGCTTTGTTGACAATTCCTGATAGTCAATACCATAGCCTCATTTCAACTGCTTCAGTTTCCTGAATCTGTCCAATGTGAACTCCTTCCCTATCTCCGTGAAGTAGATGAGGGATGATACATTTCATTATGTTTTAAATAATCCCCTAATTCACTGGTTGCAGTTTAAACACAATGTTTGGAAGCTGGTTAATCAGTTTAACATTTCACAAGGTTTATTCTTTTTGCTGTTACAGTCTGTCTTTAAAATAATTGGATTTTCCTGGCAACAGCTGATGAAAACCATTGTAGATTAATCAAGGCCAAATTAAATGATGAGGAAGCAGAGTGCTCAGTCAGTCCTCCATCATTGATCCTACAACTTAGGCAATGGTCTTGAGAATTATTCTGTGGCAGAGCAACTCATTGGCCCAGTCTTGCGCTGGTCTGGAAACCAGAATATTTTGATGCCTCATCAGCAATGCTTTCTGAATTTCAAAATAAGATGCCAATTTGCCATTTGTACTTGTTTGTGGTTTCACACATGGAGATTGTTCTTGTTAATGTTAGATAAAGTCTCCTTGTTCTTTAGGATGACTGACAGAAACCCACACACAGCACTTAACAGTTTACTTTCAGAAAGAAAAAAATGTTTTAATTAGACATTAAAAAAAATTATATATATTACCCATTCTAGGGATTAAAATCATCTTATGGTGGAGTTATAGGAACAAGATGGCAGAAGATAACAAAAACTTATTTCCTTTGGAATCACTGCATAGAAAATGACAGTGGTGGTATGATGGGTCAACCTACTAAAGACCTCAAGTGAAATGTGAAAAACAATTTTTTTAAATCAGAAGTGTTTTGTTTGCTTGCTAACTTGCTGCCTGCTGAAGCTAGTGAGGGAAGGATAACTTAGTAATTTTATCACACTAAAGCCTTTTATAAAAAGCAAGACTTTACGAATATCTTTATACAGGAATCTAGTAAACTTTGTAAAATACTCTTGTGCTATTATAACTTTCTTATTCATGATTTCAATAAATAATACTGTTAGAATTAACGTAAAAATGCAATTATTGTATTATATTGTATTGTAAGTCTTCAGGGGTACAACTATAGTGTTTGTTTTTTTATCAATTATCCATTGATGGAATGACTGCATGTATGCAATGATGTAGGACAGATTTATTTTGATTTTCTGGAGATTCTCATGGATGATTTTATTTAACAACTACTACTGGAAGAATGGTTCTCAAACAAAAATTAATATTGCAAGTTGCACAAATTTTGCATCATCTTGCAGTCTACTGGATTAAAATTTTCCAGAGATATTAATTTCCAAATTCCTTCACTGAAGTGTTAAACTATACTGGTTTTCTCCTGACTAATGGAAATAGAACAGAATATGAAAGCATTAATTATGGCCTAGAGGGGTTTGCTTATTGCAAACACATGGGGAATTTTCTCAAGTTAGATGAAACAGGAGAAATCCAGAGGACTTAAGACTTTTGGCCATAGAAATAAATCAGATCGGGGTTAGTCATCTACACATGGCCAATATATTCATAGTAAATCTAGTAGTGACACATTGGCAATTACCTGACACAATCACAGTAAAGAAGGCTAGACTATTCCAAGCTAAGTAGTTTACCAGATTTCTCTGGCTTAGGAAATAGGATCATGTTGGGAGATTATGTGACATTTGTTTACATCAATGACCTAGGAAGGCTGCACTAACTTACTGAATTCTACCTTGATCCCGGGCATGGAGTGACAAAAACTGCCATTGTTTGCAAATAGAAATTAAAGGGGGGGGAATGAACTTTGGAATTAAGTGAAACGTTTACATACTGCTTATTTAGTGGCCAAGAAAGACAGCTACGGATATGTATCCAAGTTCTGAATGGTATAGATCTTTGTTTCAATAGGGAACATTCAAAAAAAAAAGCAAGCTGGGGATCACCCAGACTTCCAAAAACAGAAATTCAAGGAAAACCCTGACTCTGGTATGTCTTGGAACTACAGTATTTATGCATTTAGAAAGTATATGCCAAGAGTAACAGATGATCTAAATTTTCAAACTTTTATTTTAAGCTGGTTATAGGCTTAGTGTTTCTAATTTGCTTATGATAACAGCCAAACTTTGTTCCTTGTCAGTGGTTTGGAATTCTCTTGCTGGACCATTTCCCATTGGTTTGCTATGGGCACTGTTACTCGCACTTGTAAGCAGAAGAGGTTGTATAATTAATGATGTTGGTGAAACAAAAAGCAGGGCTTAGTACCAAGACTCTCCATCAGATGTTACTCTCACATCACAAAAGCTCCCTCCAAAGTAGAGATAAGCAGAAGCTTATAGATAAACAATCTTTTTATTCTACACATTTTTTATTCATACTACTGATAAACATTAAAACAAATATAATTATCAAAAGATAGTAACAAGCAGAAATAACCTGAAATCAACATTTCGTCACCAAACATAAAATTTTTTCTTTCTTTCTTGACACAATTTAATAGGGTTCAATTATTTAAATGAGTAAAAAAAAGAGACCCGCTAATGACAGACTACCTTTAATGATTTCCTATGTATATACACGCTGCTATCCTTCATTGTCTATTAATAAACCAAAAAAAATAAATAACATTTGCAACTATTTAAAAAATCTTTCTTGTGCAAAGATTATCTGACAGCTTTTCTATAGATACACAGCCACATCAAATGGATATCACCACATGTGAAATTATAGGCTGGTGATGTAAAAATTCTTAATATTCTCAGTGACACTGAATTTCCTTTTCCCATTGCAATCTAAATCATTAATTGTTATTCATCCCATTTTTTTCTACTTTTATATAGTTTTAGATGGTCCAGCCCCAACTCTAAGTCCCTTAAGAATTGTTTTGTTTTTAACTAACTTGAACATGTGAAGCTACAACAGTCTTGCATCTGCAAGATGCATTGATCCACTGTATCATTAGTTCTTGATTATTAACATGTTGCTAGTTTAAATAGCACTGATAGTATGAAATTTACTTTGTTTGTGATGAATCACCAATTGATTCATCATCACTCTAACATTCAAATGCTAGTTATGAACCAAGCTGCAATGGTTTTTTCCTGGAATGCCCACAAACATCACATGTCTGGACTTTTTTTTTTTATTATTTCTTTTGTGACCCCCTCCCTTATCTGCTGTGATTAGCCCCATATCCAAAATAATCTATAAATATGATAAGTGCTACATTGAGCCAGCCATTTATCGCATCTACTGTACTCTTAGAAACTACAAGTCTAACAGTGGATGCTAAATCATGTTCCCTGACTATGAATTGGAAATGGAACAATCAGGCAAAATTTACCTTTTTAAAAAATTATACTTAGATTTTGGAACCTTTATTATTCCTAATCACTCTTTAAATTAAATATTGCATCAACATTTTAAAAGGGGAAGAATGTTATTTAGCAATTAATGTGTGCTTGGATTTTGCACCAACTTCATTGATGTTTCATTGCTGAGCTAAAAAAACCAAATACTGACCACATGTATGTGTATGTAATTAGGTGTGTAGTAAAATCATAATATCTACAAGGAACATTGTGCACCAAAAAGAAGACAACATACATTTTTTAGAAAAGATAAACTTGTTTCATAAAAAGTGATGTGTCTTTATCTCCTCATTATAAAGCAAAAGACATGATATCAATAATTTGGGGGTTACATCTTTAAATCTGAGGAAAACTACCATCAGATGTGTAGTATCTTACAGCACTTCCTCCAGCTGTTCCTTTTCTATGAGGAACACATCTGAAGCCATATAAAAGTGCCATTGATGACAGGTAAAGCTACATGATGAATAACAGATGTCTCCACACAATGTACTTTTTGGAATGCAGTAGTGTAGTTCTCTTCCACTATGAATTGCTTTTGTTGTTTCTTTTTTGTTTCAACACAACCAAGCTGTTTAAACTGAGGTTGTAAAGAATCTTGTTTTTGATATCTCATGACCAAGAGAGAGTGCTGTTATAGCACATTCAGCTATATTTCTGTTCTTCATAGTGTTGCATGTAGATACTCTGGCAGTGTGTTGCTGGCACAACGAAAGCCAAGGTTAGATGCTGAGCTGTCTGGTGTGTTTTGGCTCCTGGCATCACACCGATACCTATAACAGTAGGACTGAAAGGAAAGCAAAAAGGTTTTTAAAAACTAACAAGAAACGTAGCTTTGAACTTTTAAATAACGCTCTTGATCTAATCAATTTCAGGCATGTGACCTATTTTAGCTGCAGGTAGAGAAGGCAAATGAGGTATTGTGTATTACTGCTGCAATAACTCTGGTTATGGTCCCAGTGAGAGTTTACATAAATTTCCAAAGGATGGTTTGCTACAAGAGGTAAATATTATTTTTATTCTTTGGATATTAAATTGAAATTTTGTAAGTTTATAAATAATGTTCATCATAACTTTATTAATATAAGATCACACTATACAATAAGTATATGATAGTCAACATACACTACCCACAAAAAAAATAAGTGTTTCCATGGTATGCTGTCGGCAGAAAATAAATTTGTTGGCCAAAAACAAAATGGCTATCTGGAATAGGTATGCCCAAAATGATGATAACACCAGTGTAAATGTAGCTTTACCCTTGTATCAACCAAATCAGACAAATCAGCTGCCATTGTGAGATGTTGCACCATTCTTCAACTAGAGTCAGCAGATCAAAAGATTGGGCAGACCTGTGACCACAAACACACTTCCATTACATATCCTAAACACGTTCATTCAGACTGAAGTCCGGAGATTGCGTGGGCAAGTGATGTTGTGAACCCGATAGAGCAATGGCAGCATGTGCATGATACAGACAGGTTTTATCATTCAGTGGGCCAGAGGTCAACTACAGGCATAAACCTTATCCCCAAGTATGGCACTCCTGATACTACAAGATGAGTTCTTCAGTAAACTTGATTGCCAGCCCATATCATCAGGCTGCCCCCCCCTCCTCCCACCAAATCAATCATGCAGGGCAATGGCACAGTTAGCAAACCATTCCCCAGTATGTCTCCAGACTCTAGCCTGCTCACCACTGATGTTGAGACTGAGTCTAGACTTGTTGGTGAAAAGAACATGTCAACTATTGCATGTGTAGATGTCAATGACACGTTTTGAGAGATACTAAGTGAAATTCTAGACTGCATACTATTAGCACAAAGCCTGTTGCAAACTGTCTATGCTGAAGTTCTATGGCTGGTTTCTCTTTGGAGGTCATTTTGGAGAGACCATGTTGTATGTGTAATGTTATGCTTGGGTTTCTTTCTTCAATATGCAGTTCCTCTTCAACCAGAATATGAATGTTTTTGAGCAATGTACCATACAGGTAATGTAGTTTTGGAAACACTTGTTGCTTAGTTTTATTTAGAAGAACATATTTTTAAAAGCTAATGTATCTTCTCTCTCATATATATATATATATACTTCAATAAACTATTTCTATAATTTTTGAGACACAGATTGTTATTCCTTCTATATTAAATGTCAAAATCTCCAAAAAACACTAGGTTGCCTAAGTCTACTTTAGTTACTAGCAGCACAATGTTCAACTCTGAAGTTGTCTCAGTAATGAAGTTGTTTTTTTTATATATAAATCTAAACAGTGATCAGTAGAAGTCCAGTCTTGAAAAATTAGGAAATGTCACAGCATTCAATATTTGTCTCTGATGCTTGATGTAATTCGCTCTCTTTCATATTGCTAACAATTATGCATTGCAAAATAAAACTATTAACTTTTTCTTACAAAATAAACTGTGCTACATTCCTGTCTGGATGGGTTTAACTTTGTAAAACTACCTTTGTCAAATGTTATGGTAAGCTCTGTTTGTACAGTGAGTGCCCTCCCTTAGAAATGTGCCAGGATGACTGCATGAATAGATTCTCTTGTCTATATTATTGTTAATGAACCTAACTAACTTGGAAATTATTTGTGTGTGGTATGGCTAAAGGAGTATTGTTACCCTTGCGCTTTCCATACTGACTTCAGAAGTCTGTGCATTGTTACAATTCTTTCTTTCAGTACAATCACAACCTACAAGGTGAACCAAGTCCCTACCTTTTCCATAGGACAATGAGTAATGGACACAGAACTGTTTTTTGCCTAAAACTAGATACATCTCTCTTGGCCTCTCTGAAACCTCATTTTTTTTCCCCTCTGTAAACACAGCCTCTGTGTAACTTTTGTTAAGTAATAGTTATAATAATAAATATTTAGTTTTTCCTCCAAGACAATCAAATAAATATTTTTTTCAGCTAAAACTTCATAACAGTTCAAAAGTGTAGTAGTACTGCTTCCCTAGGTCAGATTCATGCAGATGGACAAGGAGAGAAATAGTTCCTGCCGGGAGGGACTGAAGCTTTAAGAATACAATAATTGGTCAACTTAATGAGGCTAACTTTTGGTAGTTGGTGCTGTGGAACCTCTCTAGTTCAGGAGCCATTGTTGTGTCTGAGTACTACTGGTGGTTTCCTGAATCACTAGACATGCAGCCTATGCTGTTGGTAGCCCTACAGATGAGTCAGTTAATACCAATTTATCCTATGAATTCACATCATAGACAGAGTTCATAGAAGGACCTCGCTGATCTGTCAAACTTGACACCCTGGACAGGTGGTATGATTGTGTGCACTCACTCACTGGGAAATCCTGAGCTTTGCTTGGGTTTAGGAGAGAATCCATTGAGAGAGGACACCCCGTTGTAGATGGCAGGCTGCTCCTAGCAGTGGATGTTGGATAAAATACTCTCACCTTAGCAGGAAAGACTGAGGTAGAAGCTTCTGTTCCTACTGAACCACTGATTGCTTCAGCAGATACCAAAGGAACTCTACTACTACAAGCTGCTGGAGATTCCCAGTACCCAAATGATGCTGTGTATATTGGCTTCTTTCTGGCTTTCCTGAAGTGTGAAATTGTAGGGTTTAAAGTATTGGAAAGGTGATTGAGGATGAGAGCTTTTGGGATTTTTTGTGGTCCTTTAAGCAGAATTTGGTGTCACCAGCAGGTTCTTGCAGAGAACAGTGCAGACTGAAAAGCTTCACTTCAAATCTACCAGTGAACAGGGGTCATCAAACAGCCCCAGTTGCATATTTGGAAGTGTACCCTCATAGACCAGGTAAGTAGCACTATATCTACCTGAACTATGGTGATGTGTAGAAATTTGATCTGTTAATCATAGTGAAAGCCATTAAACCTTGACTTATTGATGCAGTATTGTCCAAACAAGGTGACACAGTCAAGATCCTTTGCCAGTTGGATCTTGACACCAAACTACTATTATCATGAGCTTCTTTTGTGGCCTTGCTCAGGTAATATGGAAGAATCTTGGTGAGTTTAAAATAAGATAATCTGCCAGGCCTCCCATTTCTCTTTGCACAGAGTCAGGGAAGAGGGTCATCACCAAACCAAGTGTGGTGGACAGTATGGAATATGGGTTCTATATAAGGACCAACCTGGACAAGCTTCCTTCTGCCAACATGCAAAATATGGGGTTGGAATCAGGATGTTTGCACAATGTGAAGCCAGACTTTAGTTTGTCAAAGTCAGTCAAGATGCTAACAACCCTCCCAATAATGAGTGGCTGACAGTGGGAAAGAAGTGCTGATGCTATGCTGAGGTGGGAGATCCCAAAATGAGGAGGATGGTTCCCCTGAGATTGTACCTTAGGAAGAAAAAAGAACAGATGAAGGCAGGAAGCAGCTGGTTACCATCAAGACTGGAAAGAGGAAGGCAGATTCAATCACTCACTCACTCCTGGAATCCCCTGGTCCCCAGGTATTAAGAACTGCCAAATGATAATGAAATCTGTGGGAACCTAGTTTAGGTATTATGTCCTTTCATCTTTTTCCTTATGCCAGGATACTGTCCAAGGAAGATATAAGAAGAAATTGTGATTATGGATAAACTCACTCAATTTACACAGAACAAAAATAGGTGTTGATTGTTTACAGGAGGTTCCAGATGCCATTAATCAAGAATTTGTTGTAAGACTACTTATCTATCTTAAAAGTATAGCCCAACTCACCTCTTACCGTGATAACAGATGATTAATTTTAACTTGAAACTAGCAGATAAAAGGAGGTTCAATTTATCCCCAACTTCCACAGGGTCATATAGAGGTCTTTAAAAACAACCTATATTAAAATTTCACACTGCAGATAATATTTACCTAGCTGGAGACTTTAATTCTATCTGTAACCATGAACTACACAGGCCAGTTACTAAAGTGAAACAAATAGCTACAGCATAGCTATGAGGATAAAAAGGGTGTACATTAGTATTAAAGTTAGCTTGCTCTTCCAGGATGTCAGGTATGAGGTCATACCCTGAAGATTAGAGTATGTTAAGTAGTTGGAATTTGAATGATGCAGTGCTGACTGAGTCAGACAACAAGGCAATTGGCAACTTCAGGCATTAACAGTGAAGGTAAAATAAAGCTGGACAGCATAAAGTATTGTCAGATAGAGAATGCAATTAGGCAGGTTAGAAAGGAGTGAATAAAGGCAGAAATCAAATCTATCACGAGGATCCCCAAACACAGATAGGAGTAAAGCCATTAAAAAGAACTAGGAAAAAAATGGAAACTGCTAGAGTTATGGCCAGAACATAGGCTGTAGAAGAAGAAAAAATATAAGCAACTAAAGACAGTACATCAGACTCAGTATTATAAAGGACTGAATACTAGCTGGATGGCCCCTTAAATATTCCTGGGGAGCATTGAGATTTATGCCCAAGTTCTATAAAGGGTTCAGAAATTTAATAGCTAGTGTTGATACACACAAACAAATGTGTTTTTAATCAGGGAGAGCTCACATTTACCCAGCAAGTTGCCACCATCACCTTCCTATTTAAGAGGGATTAAATAAGTCACTCACAGATAGGTAGCAAAAGGGATGAATCAAACCTGCTTGATTTGAGACAGATCCATTTTGAACTCCACTGCAGCCATCAGTCTTTGATAGGACACTAAAAAGACTGAACTTCAGAGATTTTCTTTGATGAATAAAAATGTTATACAAAAACCCAGACTAATATAAGTCTGAATGGCTTTGATACAACAGGGCTGCCCTCTAAGTATTTTCCTCAACAATTCAGAAAGAGGCAAAAATATGGGGGATAAATTAAGTTAAAATAAAAGAAATAAACTAATACAGCAATGAAACTTTCTTTTTTTCATATTCAGAGTCGCCACATTTGGTGCCTAGATAAGCACATCAAAGATATCAAAGGCTGGGATCATCTCAGATTACACAGCCCTGAAATTCTGTCTAATTTTTCATGACTAAGAAAAAACTAAATTCTAGGTATGTATTTCCCATTAAATAAATAAGTAAATGCAGATAAGAACAATTGGCAGAAGCTATTTGATGATATAAAGCAGAAACTAATGTGCTAGTAAGCCCATAACCTTAGCAAATAGTATTTAATAGTTTAGTTACCCTGACCCTATGGTAGGGATAAGTCTTAACAGTGATCATGGAGTACTGACCCTACACAACAAACTAAAATGTAAACTCAATTTGCTCTTTCTCCATGAAATTTATTTGAGAATTTGCTTAAATTCAAGGATAAGATTAACTAAAACTAGACCCTGGCAGGGGTGCCTAAATTCAGCTACACACCCTCACATGAATACTGACAACAGCACTTCTGGTATCCAAGGGGAGAGAGAAAATTAAACACAAGGTCCTCCCAAACAGGGAGAATGTTAAACTCACCAAAGATGCCTACACTGTAAGAAGCTTGTTAAGACAGTTGCTCATGCAGTGAGAGACCTAGTCCAACATCTGGCACAAAACATAGAAAGTTTCTTGGACCAATTTCGTTTTGTATGGGTGCATCTTTGGCTTCTCAGCAAGAAATAATAGAAATCGCCTTCTAAACTCTACTTTCTGCAGGAAATAAAAAAAACTATCTGGACTAATCATGAGGATTTAAAGGACAAAGAGTCCGCTCTAACAGAAGTACACTTTTAAAACACTTGCTAATCAGCAATATACTTCAGGCCACATAAATCAAAAACCTTTTTTTTTTAAAAAAATTTCGCATATTGCACAGCCACTTAGCTCATGCATCTCCTTTAGATCGGTCCATATATTAATAGTTTTATCAAAGAATCTCTTAAAAGTTCTACTTTCTAAATTCCTGAGGTACACCTATGTATGCATATTGGAGGGAAAACAGTTGTACTTTTTCTTTTTTCAGCTCCTAGAGATTCGAAGCAAATTAATGGATAAATGGCACACGTCCTGCCTAGTTACGGGATAGTTCTCGCTTATAAACAGCTGTGACTGCCAAACGTGGAACTGATCTAGTTACACCATACAAACTTATGTCACTCTATGCACAACAGTTAGAATTCATGAATGTTTTTTTTTCTGTATCATCACTCTTTTATTATAACACTATAAAATGTAATTAACCTGTATGAAATATTTATACATGATTTTAAATTTTAGAGGCCAGTGTTTATGTTGCATTTCCAGATCTAATTTGCAATTTAAATACCTTGAATTTTTGAGTTACAGCATTCAATCCCAAACAGAACTGAAAGGGACATTTGCGTAATAACACCTGACAAAAATTCTGCTCAAAAAGACAATGTCTAGGTCTATTCAAAGACTTTTCTCTCACCCTGGATTTGATATTAATCAATTGCAAGTTTTAAAAAAATAAATCAACAAAGTTACCTTATGACACATATAAGAACCACCTTTCTTCACTTTATCAGTTCCTTTGGATGGTCCAGTCTGTAAGCAGAATAAAGTCTCTGGTAAATCATGAGATGTGGAATGAAAAGTCAACATTTTCAGTTTGGTATTTTTTTTTTGCATTTTCCCACTTTTGGCAACATCCCTTAGGGAATCTTTTTTGTGGTTCTACAAATTGCATTTTAAAACTAATGCTTTAGAAGAACAGTTCCTATGTGTGCCTATGAATAAACATCTAGATAAAACAACTTTTTTTTTCAGTGGTGTAGTGTAAAGTTTGTGCATGTGTGTTCATCTCCGAAGAGAAGGGAGTGGGTGGGAAGGTCGGAACCTCTGGTGGACAAGCTCCGAGTTGGGGCCGAAACCCAGGTTGGGGCGCAGAAGCACCTTGTTAGAGGAGGGGGATGAAAGCCCCCATGTTGGGGCAAAGTTCCATTAGAGCGATCGCTTCCCCAGCCGAAAAACCCCTCAGGGGAAAAAGCCTCGGTGCCTGAATCCAAAAATCAGTCTGAAGGCCCAGGGAAAAAGGGGATTCCCTTGCTCCCACCCTTGCGGGCAGGGGACTTTCAATTGTGCTGCCACCACAACATACTTAATTCCTCCGCCATCCAGGCACCGAGGAACAAATTTTTGCCATGGAAGCCTACTACATTCCACAACAGAAAAAGTTACCCAGAGTTGGATGGAGAGAAGCAAAATACCCAGGCACTACACTTTGAAACAGCTTAGTGATGGCAGGAGTGGTCAACTGTGGCATTATAAAGCATTGCAGCTTAATAATAAATTATTGGAGCAGCCAATGTTTGCTGTACCAATTAACATAAATGTGAAGGTAGGAAACTGATGACCTATTTCTTTCTGGTCATAGCAGACAAGTACAATTTCTCTTTTGTTCTTCACATAAATACATGAGAGTAATAGTGGAATCCTTATCTGATCTGGGAATGGTTAAATCACTTGACTACTAAAGTCAAGGACCAAAATTCAAATCTCAATTTGATGTGCCTCCCTAACATGGTTTCATTGACCTCATAGGTTTACTCCAACATCTAAAACATAAAAGCACTAATAGTGTTCTCCTTGCCATAGCAGACATCCCCTTCCAACTGAGGCTAGAATTGTCTTCGAATAATTCATTTTAAAACTATATACATAAAGTGGCTGTTCAATAGAATTTTGTGATGGATCACCAGGTGATGATTTAATTTGATCAGTGGCTGATTGTGTTTTTAATTTAATCTCTCTCTCTCACACACACACAAAACAAACAAAACGTACCGGGTCATCTTTGAGGTCCGGGGAGTGATGGACATCCCACCAGTCTTGGGTCCATTCCCAGACATTACCTATCATGTTCTTCAGTTTGAATTTGTTCTGTTCTGGAAAAGCTGTAACCTGAAGAAGTCAATACCTGCAGATTTATTTATAAATTTATAAACATTATATAACCAAAATAAAAAAGAATGCAATATAAATAACTTTAAAATCTACAAAGATAAATAGTTACAATTCAAGAATTGAGTTTAGAGATTCCAGCAAAGCTTAAACCTGTGAAAAGATACAGAATTAGATAGTGTAATATTTTGCACCACAGAAATATAAGTAATGGAAAAAAATAAAGTAAATAAATTTTCTGAGGTATCCATGCTGACCTTCTATACATGGAGGTGCATTTGTGCCCCAGATCTATTACCATAGGTTGAGTTTTGATGCAGAGTACCTTCTTTGTTAATATAATAACCCTTTGTAATGATAAATCCATATCTGGCTTCAGTCCAATGTTTTGTATTACAAGTGTGTTGACTAAATAGAGAGCTAGTTAAACTCTATTGCTTACTAGTGTTTCTAGGCTAGGTGCAAGGTAAAAATTGACATAGTATATGGGGAGGTTAAAAAACAATGGTAGGAATACCAGTAATATTAGTATAGTTGCTACAAGGGAGCCATGCCTGTCAATATGATTTTTGAAATAGTGTACACTCAACAAGTAGAAATGCTCCATGTAGATTAATAATAATAATAATAATAATGAGAAAATTTGTTGTTGTTTTAAAATGACCTGTTTAATATGGACCTAGGCAGGTAGAGGAAACTGCTTTGTGGAAATTCCTAGACACGAGTAGTGTATGTAATGTGTGCTATGACAGCCAGCTCAGTCTCCAAGCTCACACCACTCCACTCAAGAGGAATGAAATAGGTGACCTGAAAACCATTACATCAAGCATGGTGGGAGATCATTTTACTGAGCAAAATTAAAAACTAAAATCATGCTTGCCTGTCATATTTTCATGATAACTCAGATACCAGCTAACTTATCTCTGTTGATTTTTTTTGATGCAGTGAATCTCTTTTGGATGTATAAGTTGCTAACTTTATTGTTAAATTGATCATAAAGATATGGTCTCACCATAAATTATCATATAGTAATCAAATAAAACAAGCTCAACGGGCATTACATATTTAGGTATTTCATCTCTTGAAGCATTTTAATCTAAGGTTTTGAGTGGGTTTAGATCAATGTTGGTATAAGGGAAAGTCTAGTAACTAGATAAATTTAAGTTTTAAAGCAAGACATGGTTACATAAGAGAAAATCAACCAAAGGGTTAACTTTAGCTTTTAATGTCCCTCTCACCAAACTTTGGATTTTGTGAAGACCACCAAAGATTATTTATGATGAAAAACATGAAAATATTTTGACAAGAAAGAGACACAATGATGCATGTTCTTGAGTTGTGTTGCAGTAAGAAAAGTTAAGCAATTAATTTTGCTAAGCTGCTCGAAAATAAGATGGAATAACAACATTATAGACTAACAGACAATGTGGTTCAAATGCAGTTCCACAGAGTACCAATTTAGATTGGAAGCTAACTATTACAGAAAAGCCCAGATGTATACACTAGGATTTCAAACCACCACAGTGAATGAGCAAGAAGCAAATCCTATATCTGATAACTGTTCAATTACTAACACCTGTATTCTTCTAAATAGTCATAAACATTCCGCACTTGATCTAAATCAGTATTTTGATAAGAATCATAAGTTTTATGGAACAGATGATTGGATTTTGGGTAACCAAGTGGCACCTATTGGATTTGAAGCTTAATCTTATTCCTTGATATTGAGACTTGGTAATCGGAGATACTGAAAAATAGCGTAGTTGATCTAAAACTTAAGGTTACTTTTAACCAAAATTGTCCAGCAGAGACCCAGTCTTTTGTAATTTTGTCTGATAGAATATTAAATGTACAATCAGATGGTAACAAATTCAATGTTGTTCATTTTTAATTTTATACAGTTTTTTCTTTTAAAAAA
This sequence comes from Nautilus pompilius, assembly GCA_018389105.1. Lineage (NCBI taxonomy): Eukaryota > Metazoa > Mollusca > Cephalopoda > Nautilida > Nautilidae > Nautilus > Nautilus pompilius. The sequence continues at coordinate 94,027 of JACATO010000444.1, read as the reverse complement.
ATGGTTGGCTTTCTTTGAGTGAACATGAAGTGCTAAAATTGATCAGAGGTCTCGGTGAAGTTTAAGAATGAATAAAGATAGATTATATGGTGATGTTCCAATTCTGATTACAAGACAAACAAAAAATAAAGCTGAAAATGGCCAGGTGTATTGATGTAAGAATTTGTGTCAAATGAATAAAATGCAAAAACATGGCAGAGGTGTAACCTGTGCTTGTTGGTTCTGTCTTAGCTAGACTTCTACCTAGATGACTTCTGGAAGTGTTTATAATCATTCTGAACATCCACCAAAATCTATAGGTAGTGTTGCTGTGACAACAATCCAACCAAATCAGTTAGCTAGATTTAATGAAATCTCTGAACGTGTCAGCAGTGAAGAAGTTAGTTGATTTCTTGTGGCCATTTTACCAACAGTTGATCTTTATGTGCTAAGGCCGCAAATTTTCTCAGAAGAATAGATTAAGCTGGTGGGGAAAAGTTCTGTGTTTAAAATCTTAAAATTTTCATGTTGGTTAGATGGTACAGATAAAGGTATAAAACAAACTCAAGCTAGCAGATATTTATATACTTAGTGGTGCTTGTAATTGTGGGAGAAAAAGTAGAAAATGGCTTTGTGAATGTAGGTTCCATACTTGGACCTAGTTCACCATTTTAGAATGTTCAGATAGTTGGTGCTGAATTATAGCTGATTTTGACAGGAAAATATTGGTAAAAAAACTAGAATATTTTAAATTTAGATTAAGTTGAAAATTCAATTTCACATTGGACTTGCTGGTATAAAACTAACAAAACTGTTTATTATTTTGATTCATTTGGAATAATTTTCTCCACAGAAATTTTTGTCTTATATAAAACAATTTAGAGGTAACATCTTATATAAAACTATTAAGGTACAAGATAGCATTAACTGGACATTTAAGCTTAGAGCTATTAAATAAAATAGTTATGCCACACTTTTCCCTTGTATGTGGACAAAAATGATCCTGTAATTTTTTGTCATTTGATAAAAGAAACTAAATTTTAAAAAATTCATTAAGAAAAAAAAACAGATTTTAAAAATAATATTCCTGGGGGGAAATGCAAACATGGTAAAATGAATGTATTTTTTGTGTAATACATTGTCTTCACTTTCATGTGGAATTATGTTTATCATCTATATTTTTCCCTTAGCTATTTCAGTTACATCTGCTTCCTTAAATTTATCTTCTATATTAACTACAATATAAAATAAACTAAAGATGAATGATCCAAGTGAAGAATTGTAAAAAAGATTGCTTGAGGAAACAGCAGATTTGTTCAAGTGCTAACTACGGCAGACATTAAACTGAAATATTGCATTACTGTAATGGTACCCTTCTTGACCAACAGCTACAGAGAGACAGACTGAGAGGAGGAGGAGGCGGATGAATTGAAATGGATGTTGTGGAATCAGCCAAGAGCTGTGGCCATGCCATGAAGCTAGAGAACAAGCAACATGGTATTATGTGCCAGAGGGCAAGTATAAGAATGGAGAGATATACAAAAGGAATTGTTTAAATTTCTTTTTTAAAGTAACTTCAACAACAGATCATGAAAATTGACACTCAGTTCAGATAAAACTTCTGAATAAAAAAATAAAAGTATATATATATATATATATTGTTCATTGGGATCCTATGCATTTCCAACAGATGAATTAATGGAAGCTATGCTAAAATAACATCAATGTAATCATATCCAGCTGGGTTTCACTTGAACATCTATGCTGGGATTTACATTTAACAATGCCACTTAAAATAGATTTGAAATTTTTCGAAGAGGACATGGGTTGCCATTAACAGGTAAGAAAACTAATGTGGGAAGTAGTGTTATATTTTTGTTTCAAGGGATAAAATACAAATTTAGGGTGGTTACATCTGAAAGTTTTTTCACATTCAAAGACAGCAGCTTCTGTTAATAACACAACTATATTAAAAATAATTGTGTATCTTTAACTGTTTTGCTGCTGCAGACCACACATTGTGGCCAGGATAACGCCATTGAAAACTGCGGTAAGCCCAGCATTGCGGCAAGCCAAACTTGTTGTAAAACAGCCACTTTGATTCATTAATAGCAATTTTAAAAGTGTAATATTACGTAAAAAGCTACTACTTTTATATGCGCTACATTGAGAAAAACTTAGCAGTTAGATCTCAGTATGGAGACACAAAAATGTGTTTTTTCCAGAAATTAGAAACAGAAGTAACATTTCTGGCTACTAATTTTAGAATAAATAAATGGGTAGAAATACATTTGGTTTTCTTAGAAAGTATGTTGATAAAACGTTTAATGCTGATATGCAAAAAAGAATTATTGATTTTGAAACAGATGGAGATGCAATAATGTATTTCTTTACTAAGAACAATAGATTTAGTTAAAGAGAGAGAGAGATGAAATGAAAATGCAAATTTGGTAGAATCTCTTAAAATCATGCATCAAGTACAATACACTTATCTTGGGGGTTCTGGTGATTTAATCAACATTATTTCTGCTATGAAAGGATTGAATTTCAGGTCAGAAAACTATGGCTATACTCACAAAAAAATGGTGTCAGGGACATTATTCAAGGTCAGATCATCTTACAATTTCTATATTCAACCTTTATTCTGTTTGAACTACAGCTCCTAAAAATTGGATTGAGATACAATCTAAATCAGGAGGTACTTCTACTAACTTTGAAGAGACAATAAATTATGAATATCAAAAATAAAAACTAGTTTTCATGTATTATAAAGAGAGTGAAATTAGAGAGCCCTTTGAATATAGGCTGGAGCAATGACCACATGAGGTTTTAGCTAAAGCAGAAACACTGATACCAGTCAGGGTAATTTTTTATAAATATCCTAACAAACATTAAGCAAAACAAGAGAAGGCATAAACAAAACAGGCAAACATCAATGTTTTGCAAGTGCAGATGTGTGATATGAAGAAGTATATATACATATAGCTAAATATTACACAGACTGATTTTAGGAGATACAATTGATGGGTTCTTCTTCCTCTATCAACGTGTGTTTGTGTTGTTTGAGGTCACTGGCATGGGAATACTAACTTCCGTGACCCAAATATGCCTTTATGCACTCTGGGAAGGAGAACAATATGGGGACTAAGTTATCAAAAAATATTTTAGAATCAAAACCATTGTGGTCTAACTTGCAGTCTTTGTCAGCATATGTAGCAAATGTGTGGGTTGACTGGTCCCAGTTAGCCCTGCCTTTAGAAATGGCAGGAAAGCATGATTTTAGATTTTTAAATTCTACTCAATGAGCTGCACCATGCTACATCATTACAGAATTTTTCAGGCAACTTCATAGTAATATTAGTTAGTAGTATATTTAATATACATTCTCAGTAAGTGTCATATCTGTGATTGGGTTTTGTAGTAACATTACTTTGTAGTATATGTAAGGAGTGTTCCAGAAGGACCAATTAAAGTAGGTTGTATGGATTACTAGGAAGAAGTGGGGCTGCATTAACAGCAGTTAAACTCACAGGAGATGTTCCTTTAAATCCGTCTTCTGCTGTGTTTTCTTTTGGGAATTCTCCATGCCAGATATTCATCCAGTGCTCTCCTCGTGGTCTTTCTTTGTTTCCCCAAGAAAACAGCCTTAAAAAGAAAAAGGATTATGTTATGCTTTTAGTTTCATGAAGCCCCAACTCAGAATAGCCATTTCTTTCTTAATTCCAATGTGTAATTATAGACATTTTAATTTCTTTCTTTCCTATAGCATTAAAGTTTGCAATTTACAAAGAACATAATGTCTTTAGAATCTGCATGAGTGTGCATGTGTACTGACTCAAATATATTGAAAACATTTCTTTACCTACTAAGCCCATGCCATGGGGCAGATGGAACTAAGAAAAAACCCATGGTTGTATTACCTCCCCTTTGATAATAAAATGACTGTGATGATACTTGTGAGATAAATAAGAAGTGTAATTCTTCCTACCGTCTCTGGAGTCCACCCTTGCAAGCATATTCCCATTCTGCCTCTGTTGGAAGTCTCTTTTCTGCCCAGGTGCAGTATGCCACTGCATCATTCCACGACATGTGGATCACTGGATGATCCATTCTACAGTAAAGAAACAAAAAAAGAAATAGCTATTAATTAACAATAGAAAATAAAAGCCTACCTGTCTTTCCCAACAATCTACTCAGAGAACAAGCAGAAGGTGGTTAATAGGATTTTGAAATGAATCTGTTATATTATAGTACATTAGTCATTCAAATAAGGCTGAGCTTGATTTTCATCTAATATTTGATGAGAAAGGTGATCAGTTTAGTTTTAATCAATATTCCAAGACTGGAAACTACTCACCAGGCCTCAGGTAAGAAATACGTATCATAAATTATTTATAGGATATATACAACTATATACAATGATAGACTGTCAGATAATGGGCTTTTTGGATATGAAAAAGAAAGAATTTTTTACTGTTTAAAAAAGAATGTTTCCCTTGAGTCTTTGGGCTGAAGTTTTAGGCTTCTAGACATTAATTCACTAATCATTAAAATTGAGAGAGAAACCTACCTTGAAGTCAAAAGATACATTACTATTATTTATCATTTACTTTCATCCCTAAAATTACTAATCACAAAATTATCACATACATATAAAAAATAACTGAGGGTTACTATCTTTTTTTTTGAACATGCAGAATTGGCAGTGGTAGTAGAACCCATACAAATGCCATTATAGCACATGGTGTATCAATGTATAATGAGCATTGTAGATAAAATATTTATCAATGCTTGGATATGGGAAATATCTTTGAATAATTAGTATAATTTAAATAAAATTAGACTAATTAAAATGATGTTAGGATATTTTAAAAATCGTTTTAAAGCTGTTTAACAAATACATTATAAACAATGGCTGTTTCATCTGTGATTATTTTATACGCTTTGATTTTAGTTTATGCCTGAGCAGACTCGGCTCCAATCTAAAGATGTAATGATGGATGACAATACACATTACCTCCTCCACCACTCCTTTAATCTTATACAATCAAGTATTAAAAAAACAAGATTCAGTTGTGTAACAGTTTTATAGTAATGTATTCTACATCACCTGGTTTCCCGTTCACATAACACCAGCTTCAATCTGGTAACCTGATAACAATTAATATTCCCCTGAACTTTTTTCCCCAGTAATGATGATTTGTTAAATACCATTGTTATGGAGAGAACCAAGGTGAGTACGGTCTAACTAACTCCATTCAAGTATTACTGCTTTTTTTTGATTTTTGAAGGAAGGAAATTCATTATAGGTGTACTACAATGACAGGTGTGCTGTCTGTGATCAATGGAGGATATGTAAGGTAGTCCCAGATTTGACAGGAGAGATGTTTTTTCTTCTTTTTTTTAATGCATTTATGCATTCTAAAATTAAGTAATGATGTGTGTGCACGTGTTAATTTTAGGATAAAACATAAATGCAAATAGAGAGAGATTTGCTCAAATAAAACCTGGCTGTCTGCTTGAGTTTTATTTGAATCCCTGGTGTATAATCTTGAAATAAATTTAAAGATTTTTGGTCTGAAAAAAATTACTTAAAAAAAAAAACTTGTAATTTATCAACATTCTCTGATAATGTAGTTTCTCTTCCCTCTTCTTCACCAGCCAATTGTGTGGATTTCCTCTAAGATCTCCGGTTTCCATCCACATCTAAAAATGAAAAGTTCTAATAGGAGTTTTCACTCTCACTGACCTCAATCCCTTATTTGGAACCAAGGTAGAGATTTCCACCACCAAGGGGAAAGCATGCACTCCATTGCACTTCAAATCTGAATTATACAGCATGTTGAGCCACAGGTTGCCATGATGCACAGTCCATTCCTCATTAATACCACCACACATTCTACATTACAAATGGGTTGACTAAATATACAGCCAGTTCAATACAGATACCTACCTATCAGTGCTTCTAGACTGGGGTACAAATGCACTCAGATGGTTGAAAATAAGGTAAAATCTAACAGTGAGGGTGAATTATGTCTTCCTTTACTGCAGTCATTGAGACTTGGTAAATATGGAATCAATATCCTAAACTGGGTTTAAGAAGCCATAATGCAAGGAGTTTTCCAAAAAGGAAAGACAATGAATTTACTTCAAGTTAAGCATTACTATTGTATGGTTCATGAATACAACTTTTTATCAATGTTGTTCATGCAAATCCTACTTTTCTACATGATCTCCATTATGTTCCACATATCTTCTCCAGCATTGAACAAGGGTATCAGAGCCTGCACAGTAAAACCCTGGCAACTGTACCTTCATCCACTCAGAACAACTTATTTCACGACTTTGTCACTCTCAAAGCAGATATCACAAGGAGATCCCTTCATACCACCAAAGGGGCAGAAGTCACTGGGTGCTAGCTCAGGACTATGCATAGTGTATGAGGAATTGTTTCCCATCTGATCTTCCACTTTGAAAGTGATGAGGTTGTGAAACAGGCTGAACTACTGCAGTTTTACCATGCAGGCTTCAACACACTTGTTGCTGGAAAAAAATTCATTGAACCTGACAGATATTATGTAGAAAATAGGACATTGATGAATAACATGGCTAAACAATTGCATTCGATTTGAACCTTATAGCTGTAATGGTTAACTCTAAATAGATTAAGTCACATTCCTTCTGGCTTGTAGTTTCTGCATATTTAAGCTTGGATGTTCTATTAGTCCTTTAGAAATGTGTTCCCATACAGAATGCTGTAAAACAAAAAATCTTTTTAATAAAGCTAAATAATGACATCATAATGGTTTAACTGACTGATATTAACTATAGCCTGAGATCCCCTGGTGATGAATGTGAACACCAGGTTAGCTTCCCTACTGAGTCATGCACTCTAAAGAAAACAGAATTAAAAATGCATACATGCATTTAGGAAAAGATTACCTACAAATTACAGAAAGTTAACATTAGGTAATGTAGAAAAATAAAGAAATATTTATACTGCTGTGTTTAATAATTAATTAATACATATTAAGTTTAGCTGATTACTGAGACTCTACAAACTCTTTTGGTCCTGAAATATTTTTGCATGCACCTAAATCAAAATGCCTGATGTGTGTGTGTGTGTGTGTGTGGCAACTGCAATTTTTGTGTTTTTCTTCAATATAAAATTTAAAACATACTTCCTGACTAAAAGTGCAAGTTGGTATCATTGCATGTTATTTCTGTATTGAGTATTTCTTTCATGTTACACAAAATGGCATGTTATGAAGAACATCTGCAAAGAAAGATCAAGTGAAGGCAATCAGGTCAATTGTAGATAATCCAGAATAAAACAAACAAATCTATTGTAAATACACTTAATGTCATGTCATTTGGGTGGCAGGTTAGTGTAGTGCTCTCTCTCTCATCATCAGCGCAGTGACAATAGGTATAACAGCAGCAAAGGTGGGGTCTTCTCTGCCTGCCTGTCTTTCCCTACAGAAGTTGGCAATATTTAGTGCAGTGAAAAGGTTCTGGATGTTATGATCACTGCAATTACCTCCATGCTTAGTTATATTTAAAAACTTAGCTGCTCTGTTATGTGACTTATTTTGTAGATTAACAGGATTTATTCTGTCTGATTGAGAAATTTATGAAATTCAAATAAATTTTGTTAAATGAATGTATTCACGTTCATTAAGTTTAATGCATATAACTTGTGAATGAGTCTAAATCTTATTGTATTTAACATCTTCTGACCTGAAAATACCTAACCTACATTTATAGCTCAGCTTCACCCCTGATTTATAATTGTAAATTAAAATGTTACCAGAATTCTCTCCATTTCTGACCAATTCTCTTAAATAGTTTATTTTGTCCTGCCATCACCAGTAATGGTGTTTTTTTTTTTTTCTTTCTTTCAGGTAGGATGAAAGAATGATGGCATTGCATAATAAAATGTTTTGCCTTGCTGAGTACAGAAACCAAAGGAAAGCAGCAAATGAGGAGGCAGTTCACTTTTGTCGATTTTTATTTGTCAATTAGGTTAAGGAAAATGGTATGGAAACAGGCAAGACTCCACATTCAGAACCATCAGTTGTTGGGGCTGCAGATGCAGCTTGACTGATATTTCCAGTGTCTCCAACATGAACATTCACAATGAGGAAGATAATGATTTAAGCACTTGCACCTGATCTGACCATCTTTTCTGATGTGGGCAATTGGACTCACCTATGCATGATGGACCAAGGATTGAGCTTGTTAAGTGCAGTTCAGCAGCTCTACAGGATCTGGATGGACCATTCCTTCTTGACATTTAGAATCTACCTATCACAAAGGATTTATTCTTCAAGAAGGTGAAAAGCTGCTTAGATCCTAGTTGTTATTTTTTTCTGTAGCAGGTAGTTATCATCAACGAAATTCATGCAGCCAAACAATTCACCATCAAGTGTGATAGTAAACCAGAGGTATCAAATGTTGATAAGATGTTCCAGGTATTCTGTCATGTATAAATTGATGGCAGTAAAGTGGAAATAAAAGAGACATTTATCAGTTTCATTCCACTCAAGGAGAAGATGCAGGATCAGTAAGAATCAAATAATCAACAGATTTGAAAAATACAGCTTAGATCTACACAACTGTTATGGTCAAAAGTATGATAATGCAGCTACGATGGCTGGAGTACATCAGCAAATTCTAAATGTCAGTCTGAATACTGTTTTTGTTCTATGCAACAACCAGTGTTTGAACCTAGCAGGTGTGCATACTGCAGGAATGCCAAACACTTCAATAGTTTTTGAAGCGGTGGAAAGAATCTGATTTTCTCGTCTTCTACTCATAAATGGGACCTACTTGAGAAACAAGTCATAAACAGTCTCAAGCAAGTCTATGATACATGATGGAATGCACAGCATGAAGCCTTTGCTGCTATTGACTCCAATCTAGAAAGTGGGATTATTGACATATTTGAGGAACTCAGAGATGGAATTACTGATAATTTCCATAGGTGATGCTAGAACTATTCTTAACACAATTGTTTTTTTTATAATTTCATTGCATATCTGCATTTTTGGAGGCCTGTATTGAAATAAATCAATGATGTTCACAAAAATCTACAAAAACTTGGACATAGAGTGAATCAGTGTGCAGCAAAAATAAATCCTCTCTTTCATTATTCTTTGATGGAGAAAGGGCTGTATTCGTTACCTAGCCTCAAACCAAAGCCACTGAATTGTGTACTACAACGAACATCCCAAATGAATGCTAAGTGAAGAGGAAGCAAAAAAATTCTTGAAGAGTCAAATTACCATGGTCTGAAACTGCAAGATGATATCAGGAGCAGCTGGAAGTTACTGACTGACTTAAAAGTGAGATTGATAGACAATTACAACATCAATATAACCTAAACTTTCTCTTTTGATTTCTTAACTTGCAATCTCTCTTGAACATTGAAAACAATCAACAAATCAACAAAAAATTCATTCCCTTGCTACAATCTACACAGAGTTGAATGCCACCAGCTTCCAGGAAGAGATTCAATGACTCTACCATTATATCAAAAGCTTCAAGAACATCACAGGGAGTGATACAGTGGATTGGGACATGCTGGATTTACTGAAGTGGATTTTGAAGTGGGCTTACATTGAATCCTTGCTAAACTTGACAATTATGCTGCATAATTTCTCACAATCTGTGTGTCCATAACTAGCTGCAAGAGCAGCTTTTCTAAACATAAACTCGTCAAAACTTATCACAAGTCCACCATGAGTCAATCTAGACTCAGCAACCTGGCCATCCTTTCCAGTGAAAGGGAAGTTGCAGATAAAATCAACTATGACAACATAAATGACAACTTTGTCTCACTAAAGGCCAGGAAGGTACACATCTGCTCTGACCTGTTTGTCTGAAAATTTTGGGCCTGACTTAGTGACAAAACTGTATAACTGGTGTTTTATGTAGTTTGTCTGCAGACTGTCTTTGCTGCATTGTATTTTTTATCAGTTTAATTAATGCTTTGTATGATTAATTGAAGGCTCAATAAAATTCTATTTTATTACTAAACAAACTGCATTCTTTGTGATCCTTACTCATTAAAAGTAGGGTCCATTTCATTTATTGGAAATGGTGTGAGGGGGGCATCACTTTTACCTTATGCACCCAAGTGAAAATTTATCTCACTATGCCACTAATGGCAATCATTATTTCCTTTTGTTTTGTTAAAATAAAGCTAAAGCTGTTTTTACCTGTCCTTTATAGATGATCCCTTTCCTTCAGGCTGCTGCCATGTTGCATTTTCTACAGGCACCCACCAGGGGGCAGCAGCTACCTAACATCGAAAAAACACTGACTAGCAATACAGCAGAAATAACTGTAGATAGTGATACTATAAAACAAGATTCTGAAATTTACCTGAAGCAGTTTAAATGTGCATGTGGTTATTGTGGTACTTTCAAGTAACACAAAATATAAACAAAGAAATACAAAACAGTTTGATCACATTTAAATGATGTAGACTACCGTAAATGGAAACACCTAGAGTAGTGGAAACATATAACTGTTTTAACTGCATTTTCAATGATATAGGTTATTACAGTTGTTAAAAAGTTAGTTTGGACTTTGTCCATCACCTTATTAGTGCTAATGATAACTGACTTGTAAACCTATTTTTAGCAATCTTTCAACACCAAGATGATCATGGTAATGTGCCATGTTGTATCCTTGCAGATATTTTTGCAGTTAGTGTTTCCAGATTGCTTAAATGGAGCTGATCTCAAATTTCTGGGCTATTGGTTGCTAATTTTTAATGATGTCATACATTAACCATTGCTTTATCCCATAGTTTCCAGAACATCTTCTCAATTAACCAATTAATGGTACTTCTGAGATATTTATACCATCCTATCAGTTAACAGAGATAGCAGATATTGCTGGTCTCAATATTATGCATACTTTAATATATTTGGTTTCAGGGTAATTTTTATTATCTATCTTAAATGTCTGTGACTTTCCTATTCTGGTTTTGGTGGACATCTTACTGCAGCCAAAGAAATGGAATAATCTCTTTGTACCCTTAGTTGATAATGAGTCTTGCTTTTGAAAAATGCTTGAGAATGCTCTAACTTCTGGAATCACACATTCCCAACATATTTTTTCTGTTATTACAGTCGTACATGATAACAGTACTAACATAAAGCTGTGATAATATAGCCTATAGATGCACATAACTACAGCAGTACTAACACACAATCATGATATGTAGTACATTTAAAATTATGTCAGATACTTGTTACTTTTTGTTAAAACACTTATGCAAAGGGGACATAACCCTGACTGACAAACAGATTATAAATTATTTTTTAAATATTTTTTCAGTGGTTAAATTTAAAACACCAATACAAAATTCAGAATCCTGGTCCACTCCTCAAATGTTGATAAAAATGAAAGACTGAACCGCAATAATCACTGCCACATTTTCTCATTTGTTCTAAAATTCTTCCAAAAATATGGTAAAATATAAAACAGACTATCGCATATCCTGATGTTAAACTGCTTACAAAAGAATCTACTTACAGCCTGAGTAATTTCTTTCAGAACATCTTCACTCAAAAATAGATCCATGGCAAAGGAGTTGCCAAATTTTACAGCCTGAAATTTGAAATATTGAGAAAGCAATTAATTTTCCATAATAAAACAAATATAAAGAGCAAAATTACAAAAGGTGATTGATCAGGTGATTTATTTAAGTTACCAAAAGAAAAGGAAAATGTACCTCCCGCACAGTATGAGCTTTTACATTAATCATAATTTTATAATGCATGAAATGATTCAGCACAACCAAATGCAAATGGAAGTTGGATAACCATGTCTAGAGTAGACTATTAGGTTGGTTTGAAACAAAAGCAGAATCTGTGGCTACCATTAGCAGTTCCAAAACTAGAGATTTTATCCCAACTAGAGTTGCGACAAGAAGGTATGTGGTCACAGAGTTGCCAAGTATAATACTATAAGTGGCATCTAATCTTTTGACTGCCGCTGACACACACATAGATACATTTACTTTCCCAGGTATAATCCACACCAGTATGTTGACCACATAACACCAATCTAACAGCCTCACCTTAGGATGCAGTTATTTCGCCCGCCCAGTTTTTTTTTCAGAATGTTTTGGTGAGGCCCTGGACTCCACTAGCAATGTGCGTACGTGCCCAGTTTCCACTGGTGTTTCTGGAAGTTGGGGGTCCCGCAGAGAAAAAAAGATCGGGAACTGCCGAGCTACTTCATTGTTCGGAGTTAAAAGGGACAGATCGTGTTTTTCTTATCACAAACATTTCATTACCATATCCTCCAGAATTCTGCCTTTGTATCGTAAAGCAAATATTTATGATAGTGCCATTTTTTTTTCTCCTTCCATTTAATATATTTTATATTTATTTTTAATGAAAATTCCAGTCGTTTCCATTAGATCAGGAAACGCACGTTTTTTTTTTTTTGTAAGCCAAGATATATATAAAAATAACTAGGGTTAGTAAAACGGGGGGCATCAGGTCTACGGATAAGGTCCACCGGGATCCTTACCTCAGTGACATAGCCGGTAGCATTCACAAAGATTTCGAATTCTGCGTTGCTAACTTCGTGGGCGTCGAGATAAAAGGAACTGACTTTTGCTTTCCTTTCAGGTCCCTCTCCATCTGCAACGAACACGGGTTTATTGGTGCCCATTAAGAAGTCGCCCCCAGGGACGTGCACCATCCGGCTGGACTCGGGAGGGCGGGTACAACTCGGCAGGTCGGGGTTTTCCGAATACCTCCCCCCCTGTCCTCCTGACTCCGAGCACGGCTGGGGCTTGTCCCGACTGGCCGAGCAACCGCAGTCTCTCCTCTCCCGGTCGGATTTCCCTCCCCCACCACCACTCGAACGGGCGCCGGGGAAGAGGAACGCGACCAGAAGCATCGTCAAGCACACGGTAATAAAGCCGAGCACCGTCGGCCGGTCGGCCATGTTGCCACTCCGGTACCACTTTTCGTGACTCTCCACTGGGAAGAGTTACACTCGTGGTGGCACCGACGCCGCCGATCTTGTAATGTATCACCCGTCATCGGGCTAAGTCAGACTTTCTTAGTTATCAGCATTGATCCTCCCATTAGTTATTTTAGCGGGCACGGCTCGTCTGACCTTGGCTCAGCTTGTCTTTGTCTGGAGCGGTCTGTTTACGTCGGTTACCGCGATTGGGTGCTACAGTCCCGACTTACAGATCCGCCTCCCCCCACCTCCACCACTAAAATTCCGTTTATTTATTTATTTATTTACTTACGTGTAATACGAATGAGCTGATTCCGATACTCCCAGTTCGTTTGTTGTTGTTTATTTTTCCAAAATTGCGACCTTTGTAGTTTGCCAACCCGCCGAAAACTCCTTCACAAATGCTCCCTCGAACGGCTGTAGGTCTAGGGGTCCTGCGTACTCCAGTCCTCTCCGGTTCCTTCCACGTTCAACAATCAAGGGTGCTGATGGGGGTCTTCCCCGCCGGAGCTGACACCACCTCTTCAATCCCGACTGGGTCCCCTCCCCCCCGTATCCTTCTAACTTCCCTGTTTCCACGTTTGGAAGGGGAGGGGGTGGGGTCCCCCCTCCAGCAGCTGAGGTCTGAGGCCACTCTAATTCTATTTTGTTTTAAATCCAGAAAGAAGAAGAAGAACACCCCGGTTGAATATGTCCGTGAACAGCAGCTGGGGAGAGCTGGAGTGCTGGCAGGCCTACGGCTCACTCGGAGACCATGCGTGTGACTACCGACAACTCAGCTACAGCGATGCGCGGTCGAGCGAAAGGTTCCAGACCTACATGCGGGCCGCACACGGCATGATCTACAGCCCGGACGACAGGGTGCTGTGGAATACCTATCCTACTAAAGCAGCAGTAATGGTAAGACATTTACTGGCTGGCTTTGAAGTTTTCCTCAACCCTGTTTTCACTGGTGGGGTTCTCCCTCCCCCCCCCCGACAAGAAAAGTGCCCCCCATCATCAACACTGAAATTCATTTCCATTATCTTTTCTTAAAGACGTTCGTTGTTGTTCTGCCAACAAAGTCTTAGTTCTCCTGTTGTGGCTTATCCACAGTTTAAATCTGCCATCGCTTTGTTATATAACAAACCTTAAATTTCTATGATTTGGGGTTCTACAGGATTTGTAAAAACAAAAAAAAAAAACTACAATAATGAAAATATGAATTAAAATAAGATGAAATATTAGCTTAACCACTTGTGTTTTTTTAAGACAGACATTCTCTGTCTTTGTCAGTCTGAGCAGCTTCACCAGTCACTATAACAGTAGATCAGAATACAAAGCACACCATGTGACTGAGTCTGTGCTTTTCATGTTGCATCTTGCCATAATAATTTGGTTACCTGTATATCAGGTTATTGCAGAAAATGGCAAATAGAGACAAGTATTAAATTCTTTGCATTAATACTTCATTGCGCCACCTACCTTTTGGAACCCAAAAGCATTTACTCTGTCATTGAATCATCAAGATTTTGTATTTTGGCTTGGTCTGGGTTTCTCCATGATTGTGGTGAGAACTTCCTTTAATTACATTATGTTGGCTTGTTGTGGATGGGTTGCTATCAGCTGATGACCCAATGGTCCCAGGGGTTTGGGGTACCCAGGGATGTTAAAGGTCTTCATTAGATCTCCAAACCCAGGTGCAACCACAAGATGTAAATTGCTGAATGCTGGATTCATCAGAGAAAGGTATATGCTAAACATGTTTTCTGACTGAACTTTTTAAAGTGTTTTCTTCCTGCTGTACAGAAGAGGAATTTTAAGTACCACACACCCTCCAGCCAAGTCAGTGGAAATGATGCTGGATATCAGCAAGAGAATCTTGATGGTGAGTGTGGACATGATGAGTAATAGCACATTCTTGCAATTGTGTCAATGCTGATAGCCTTCCGGATTGCTGTTATAGCAGTAACATTTGCCTTAATGAACTTCAGAGTAATTTTGGCTACTGATCTATGAAAAAGTCAAGATCTTTGGCATTTGGGCCACCCCATGTAAGACATAACATGCTTTGGGGAAACAGAGAAATATAAAAAGATCTTTCATTTTTTTTTTTGGCATGCTGATTATGTGCCCACCTAGATGTCCAGTATATGTATAATTATACCTAAAATATGTAAATTTCAGTCAAATACATTCATTTATGGTGTTGGTCAACTTAACATGGTGGAATACTGTACTATTTTATATCATAGGTTATGAATTAACATCTGAAATATTTTATTTTCATTTAGTTTTACAAACTGCACCTTTTAATTTAGAAATTTTTAAAGAAAACAAAAAATGGACAAATACCTGAATGTGTAATTATTATATCTTATGAGTAAACCTTTCAATAAATGTATTACAAAATTAACTTTTAAGAAAAATCTGCATTGTTTTTTTTTTAAAGATAGTAACATTCTATTTATTACGAGTTGTGGGCTTGTGATGATTTGTTTATTAGTAGTCTAAGGGATTTTTCTCTCTCTCTCTCTCTTTTTTTCTTCTATACTCCAGCTGCAAATGCGGTTTGATGGTGTTATTGGGTTCCCAGGAGGGCTGGTGGATCCAGGGGAAGATCCAGTATCTGCTCTCAACAGGGAGTGCAAAGAAGAGATCAGACTGAACGTGGATAAATTCAAGTTTGAAGAAAAGGATCATCTGTGCTCTTTTGTCAATGAGAAGAAGCAGCTGCTGCTGTATTTTTACGTTCAACGTGTATCAATGAGCGACTTTGCTGCAATTGAGTGTGCAAGCTTCAGTGCTGAGGAGTATGGAGTTGAGGTATCCTTATTATTCTTATGTATTCATTTATTTAATGTGGGGAGTTGGGATGATTTTTAGATTACAACATAATAAAAGTCACAAAATAAAAAAATTCCTGTAAATTTCTACAAACATTTTTTTTTAATCCGCCATTTAACATTTCTGATAAGCATCAGGATAGGTTTTTGCATACTATGACTTTCTCTTAAATTTAAGTTTCTCCTGTTTATTTTGCAAACTTCTTTCTATAAGATTATATTAGGGAGGTCCAAACGGAACTGCTGGATACTATCACAGCGATGCTACTACAGCCGGGTTTTGTTTGAATATCCTACAGGTTGAGAACCCCTTATCCAAAATCCTTGAGGCCAAATGTGTTTCGGATTTTGGATATATATGTACCGGCATAATCTGGTAGCTCACCCACTGGGCACAAGTTCATTTACAACATTATAACTGCATATGAATACATACAGCCTACAGGTGGTTTTATGCAATATTTTAAAATCGTTTTGTGCATGAAACCATATACACATTTAACCATCAGAAAGGTAAGCTATCACCACGGTAGGCCTACAGGTACCGTAGGGGTATTTGCAGGCCTTTCCAACATTTCCAAAGTATATTCCACCAACAACAAAGCACAGAAAAAGCACAAAAATTACGGTGAGCAGTGCGTGTATATCAAGTGTGTCGAGACCTGCATGTTGCCGAGGAACCTTCTGGAATTTTCCACTGAAGGCGCTCCAAAAATATTTCGGATTTTGGAGCTTTTCAGTTTTCAGAATTTTGGATAAGGGATTCTCAACCTGTAGTACATATCTGTAATTATACTGTTCAATAATATGAACCAAACTAATGGTTAGTTAAGATTTGCATTAGTTGATGATAAAGTCACTTTATAATTAGAGAGGGCTTTGTTTCAGGTTGGAGCTCTCAACTTATTTCATTTTCTGCAATTGTTTTTACATACCTGTTGTTTGGTGTAAACCTTCACTTACCTTTGAATCCCAGCATAGTGACTATTCATCATCTGTCTTTAAAGATACCCGAACTTAAATTCCATGATTTACTGCCATATGTGGTTTTTACTTGTTTCTAAGTGCAAATGCCTTAGTTTTGAATGGGTTAATGTAAACCACTCAAATTGCCTATGCTGTGCTACAACAAGATTCATAAAGACAATGAGAATGTATGCCTCAAAGCCAACAGAGACTTCAGTATGCTAAATCATACTATAAAGAATAGGATTTTTTTAGCAATTGTTTAAATCAATAGTTAAACCTCTTTTGGAGTGTTGGCTCCGGCACAAAGATCACATCATTGTTAACCTTCTGTATACTTCCTGGGGCACATTTGCATCCCACTACCCTTCAAATCTTTAATATTCAGCACCGGTTAGGCAAAAGGTAGCTGTGTCCTCATTGATATAACCTTTTGTGACAACAAATTCATATTGCTTCAACCTCACCTGTTTTGCATTACATGTGTGTTGACTAAATATACAACCAGATCAGCACAAATTCTAGCACTAGTAGACTGGATTAGTACGGTAACAACTGATGTGGCGTATGGAGGTTTAAGGATATAGATATCTTGGAAAAAAGATTTAACAAGATGATACATAATTTACATAATCTCAGTTATGAAGAATGGTTAACAATGTTTCAGTTTCCTGATCTAACCTACAAACATAAGTATGATGTTGATGAGACATTAGGAAAATGTTTTTTTTTGTCTTTAACTAATCACGTAGTAGTATCTGCTGGGAATTTTTTGTCAAACCAAAAAGCACAATTATTTTAATAAATATACTAGATTCACACTTAATGTTTTTTTCTTCTTCTCTGACTGTCTGTATTTATTTATTGATTCTAAGGTTAGAAAAGAAAAGAAAATTCTTTTTAAAAATATTTTAAACCAAAGCTCACATCTGCACAACACAGGAATGATTTTAAAAAAATACTGTTTAGTGTTGTGTGCAACAACAAAAATAACAAAAAAATCTCTCTTTAAATATGCTGACGTGGTGTTTTGTAGGCGATGGGAGTGATACGACCACCTCTGTATACCATGGCTGACGGACTTCGCGGCTTCCCAGCATTCCTCACTAATCAGTTTGCTGGAAATGCCAAACAACAACTGGTAATGGGCTTGGAGATGCTAGAGATAATGACTCGTGAAGAAATCCAGCAGGCAGTCAAAGCAAGTAAAACTATAGGGAAATTATAGCAACTAGGAATGACAGAGGAGAGATATATATAATGTGATAGTATTAACAACTACCATTGGGTGATGGATGGATCTGGCTTACTGTAGGCTGAGGAAAGTTTCTCACCTGTATTTATATTGCATTTCAAGGTATTCTCTGTGGCTGATTTTGCCACCTTGGTTAAGGGGAGGTGAAATACAATCTATTTTTGTTTTAATATAAATAGTTTTATATAAATGTGGAGATAACTTTTAAAAAGAAAATTAAATATATAGTAGTTTAGATAAGCATATGAGAAATATACAATTTTCTTGGCTATTTCCTAGTATTTTTTGCTTGTGAAATGGTAAGAAACAATATCAAATCAGAAATCTCTCTGTTGCACACAATATATTCCATTTTGGCTTGTTCATGCTCCTTTTTTTTTTTTTTTCATTACTTGTCAATATCCAATTCACTTTTAAACTGAAAAGTTCCAGTGGTTTCTCTCATTAGGGAAGAGAACATATTGCTTACTCTTGTGGAAGGTGTCATTTGTAAACGCAAAGCAGCCAATATACTCCACTGAACTGAAGTAATATTGTAGAGCATCACAGCTATCCAGCAACTTAAAAGTACCAGAAGACCATGCTGTAGTAAGTATTTAAAGTGTACAATCTGGTGACAATTTGAAAAAATTTCAACAATATAACATTATTTGTTTATCATCTGGAAATCAGTTCTTACGTACGTGGGCACAGTGGGTTGAAAGTTCTTTTTAAAAATGATAATAAAAGACTAAAGTTCGTCATTTTATAAATATTTATCATAATAGGTAAATTAAGGTTACATGTAGCATTTGTATTAAAGTTACATAAAGGGAATTAATTCAAATGTTCTTGCTTCAGCCTCTGGCTAATTTCGCTTTTGTTTTTGTTTACTCTTATGCTGGGGGAATTCTTGGTGGTAACATCAAAGCCAGAAGGTTTATAACACAATTGAGCCTCAGAACAGTTATATTATTTATATACGTATACTGTAAATATGGGATTATTTTTTATATACATTTAGTTTTCATTTTAATCTATAGAACCTACTATAGATTTGTCCTTTTGCTAATTTTGAGGAAAAAATTTTTACAATTTAATGGCGTCTCAAAACACATCCATCTAAACTGACTAGATGTACTCTTCCTAAACCAGTTATTTCTATGAATGTTCTCTTTTTTTAGGGTTTCAGTCTAATCAGTTAAAGAAAGTTTTAAATTTTTTTCTACACTTTATTGATTGATCTGCCTCTCCCGGACGGATTGCGTATTGTTTACTTTGTACAACATCAGAGCTGTAGAACTGCCTACGTGGGCAAGACAATATTGTGTCCACAAGGGGTCCACATTGCATGTCCAGCAGAGGAGAGAAATCAACCTTTTAAATTATTCCCCCGCCTCTCTCTCAATTGAAATCACAAATTTATGATACTGGTCAGACCTTATTCTGATTTCAGACTTCAAATTCAGAAATCTCTGTTTATTAGATATTTAAAGCCCCATTTTGAATTTACATAAAACTCTCAGAGCCCCTAACCCTGTTTCCTTAAATCTGCATATTCTTTATTTTCTCTCTTCCCTACTCTAACATGAAATAGGTTTTTCTTTGGCAGCATTTTTTAAATACATCCACAACCCTTTTTTCTTATGCTACCAATGAATTAAGGGATGAAGTATTCATTTTGTTGAATTCTTACTAATGTAATTTGCCAGTTTTAGTTTTCTTAAAATATAGATGAAAATATTTTAATAAGAACCTGGAGCACACAAATAGCCACAATTGTATTTGTGTATTGACACACAAATTTATTTTTATATAGTGTTCTATTTTACATTGTGAATTTGTAATTTTTTGTTCATGTCAAGCAGGTATTCTTGATGTTTAGACAACTATTTTTCTTTTCTGCGTGTCCACTAAGCCATTTTGGACAGTGAAGACACAAAAATGGCTGCCTCTGTTGCCTCTTGGGCTGAGAATAGTAATTAGGCTGGCTCCTTCCAAAATGGTAATTGTCACCTACAGGTTTTGCTACTGAATTAATTTAACAGAAATCCATGCTAGAATAATTCATTTCTAGATGTGAGAGGAAACACTGCCAGGGAGGTATGCCAAACCAGTCAGTGCTTGGATTTGAGCTTGGGGCCTCAGTCTTGACTGGGCTGTCCTTGGTAATTAGGACCCCATTTCTTCAGATATGGTGTCAGATCAGTACTGCTGGATTCTTGGTGAATCTCTTTTGCTTAGAACAGATTCCACTTTGTCATTGTTAAATGCAAATTAATATGAAAAAATAGAAAAAAAATTGCTTAGCTGTTTTTTTTTAACTTCAGCAAATTGCATTTTGCTCAGACCTCAGAAGAAGTCTACCCAAATAATGGTCTACCCGAGAATAATTCTTCACAGCGCACATGCACAGTGGCCATAAAATGAAAATTCAGTCAAAATTTTCCAGTTTGCTGCATGCAACTTTGTGTGATCACCTGACTTGCTAGAACTGTATAGGGTGTGCAGTATTCAGCAGTAACCATTTGGTGGGCAAGAGTTAGATTTTTAGTGGGTTGGTCATGGGTGCCTTGTTTTGTCCCTCACTGTAGTGATGATTACATTTACCCCTAAACACGTCAGTCAGTCTGCAGTGTCCTGGGCATTTCCTAGAATGGCAGAGTTAACTTTATTCTCGATCAATTACACACATGCAACCTAAGCTGCTCGAAGCATGAAAACCTTCAGCATCAGGCGGAAAGGCAGGAGGACCTGTCTCCAGACAAACCATTTCATTCTCCTCGTCATCAGCTGGAGTACATATGCACCTTTTTTGTTATAGCGGTAAATTTATTCTGGTTGTTCAAATTTTTTGTGTTGTTTTTAATAAAATTTATAGCTTCATGAGTCATATAAGCTGTTTAATCAATTTTATTCTGTATTCTTTAATCGTTTTATATATATATATATATTTAAAATAATTCAAGATCAAAGTCCAGTGTTAACTTTAGATATGCAATTCTTGTTTACTGGAAAGGAAAACCTTTTATTTAATTACCTGAGGGACTGGCAATCCACATTGCGATGAAACCTTTGAATCATTTATTTAAGAGACTGATCTCTCAGGATCAATAGCCATTTGCCATAAATATGTGGGCATACTCAAAGGATATGGAAATTCAAGTTCGCAGTATGTATCTTATAAGAACAATAAGTGTACCAGATGTGGTGTTTATAGAAGCTATACCCAATCTTTCTATTTCAATACTTTCATCACTTAGGAAGCTAAAAGTGTAAATTGAACAAGTGGTTAGAATAAAGAAGTGACTAGTTTACAAACTTTTATAAACAGAATTTAAAGGTACATTTGACTCCCTTAAAAAATCTTTCTCACACTCCCTCAAATTCTTTATCTGTTTCTGTTTTTAATGCTGCATTGACATATACTGATACATTGGGTTTTACATCAAATCCTAATTGGTGACACAATAGTAGAGTAAATTGGGTACAGACTCCCAGCGGCTACTGCACTTCCAAAAGCTCAGTCAGAATGTTCATCATTGCATGAAAACATGCTAATTAAATGTATGGTATTTCTTAGAATTCTCTTGCCAGCTAAGTGGTCTGCACTAATTACAGCACTTCTGACACTACATGACACTATTTTCTCAACAAAAAAAAAAGTTACCTTTTACTCATAAAGGTTCTCCCCTCTCTCAAGGGACGTAATTACATACTTGTATCGCAAATATTATAGCTAAAGGAAACTGCTTATTACATTCTAGAGATGTGTTACTGATATACAGATGATGAGTTGCTCTGCAAGCATAACTTATTCATTTTGTCCACAAAATTACATAACCTATTATTTCATTACCACAATCAGCAACAGCATAAACCCACATTAGTTCGGAGTATTTCTAAACCCTAGGCCTGTTTAGCCTCGTAATTCATATACTACTAAAATTTTATGTTCGTTAATGTTCAGTACTTTGCCAAAAATAGCCATTTCTATCATTTTAAAATCAGCAGGTGTGTTGTGTAAAGTGTATATTTCTACAACACACATAGTGTTCCAATATTAAATGAACAAACAAGATGTGATTTACATTAACCCTTGATATACCACCAGCTTTTACCTTTTACCATATACTACTATCTAGGACTAGTCAGAATTTATGTTGAACTAGCCACATATTCAGTCAAAATGCGGGCTTGGAGTGATATACAGATTTGTTGTTACAAAGGGTTAATTTAATGAGGGAGATACTGTGTCACTGTGCTGAGTAATACGGATTTGAAAGGTAGTAGTGATGCAAATGCATCCCAGGTGGTATAGCGGGTTAAATTTTCACCTCTCCACAATATTTATTTATCTCTTAATCTAAATATCTGGCTTAACTAAAGATGTACATAATAAATGCTAAGCAATATTAATAAGACATAATGTAACTCCAGTCACGTCCCTTTATTATCACTATTAACACATTGAAGGCATGTACATGAATCGGTAGATTGTTTACAGATTGTATTTTTAAAAGTAATGACTAGAAAAGTATAACAATGTAAATTAAAACAAGATTTTTTTAAAAAAAAAAACATTCTTAACAATTTTCTCTCCAACCAATCACACATCAGTCATAGGTAATTTCGATGAGAGGAGATAATCCAAATTTTTATTTTAGAAGATAACAAAATTTTATAAACGCTGTCAGTAGGTACTCTTCTAATGGATTCAGATGCATGCAAAGTATTATTTTTAATGTTTCTGTTTATATATCTCAGTGTATATTAGCATATCTCCTTAACAGGCCCAGGGTCTCCAGGTAATGGAGTACAGATCAGCAAGATTAATAAAAAATTCTGAAGTCATTATTCGCAAATGTTAAGCAAAACAATTAGGATTGGATCTGAGATGCTATAAGAGAAACCATACTTTTTTTTTTTAAACATATACAAAAATTATATTTCAGTATTTAAAAGTATTTCAAAGTTAAGTAGTTGCTCGGTTTTAAATCCATTCTTTTCATAAGGACTTCCAGCTGATACGAAAATAATTTGGAAAATTAGAGGGTTACATCGATAACCTAAAGTACAGTGACAAGCCAGAGAACTACACCAACTCATTCTCCAAGCTGACTGTTCTTGAATAGTATTTAGAAATCTACCAAAATGTTTAGAACAAAGGTAACGTATTTCACACACAATTTAACACAAGACAGAAAAGACCCTTTATGTGCAGCATGTACACAATATATATTATCCTTCCCGTGACTTAATGTCACGTTAAGTTAAGAATACCTACCTCCACCCACTGGTGGAGTCATGACCTGTAGTGTGTTGGGGGTAGAATTATATCCTATGACATTGCATAGGCCCATGGGGTTATACTCCAGATAAAGTTTTAAGAATGTGTTACTTAAATAACGAGTGGTTGCTCCACATGAGATTTCAAAAACAATTTCCTTGATCTCAAATCTTTCACAATCTACTTTCAACCCAAATTAGAACATTTTTTTTTTTTTTTTTGTTCAGTCTTTCCATTGAGAAAATAGCCAATGGGGAAAACATTTTGAAAATTTTAGCTATAAGGCAATTTAGGTTCATCAACACGAATATAAATTTTAGATTGATGTTCCATTTTTCAGATATATAGTTTTAAAAAAGAGGATAAAAGCCATATTCCTTCCCAGCAGAATTACAAATAACAATGTTCGAGAATATTTTAGCTAGTGATAATATAAACAATGTCTATGTGGATTACATCATTCTTCTGAAAATAAAGCTTTGGATTTTTAATGCATTTATTTTGACATCCCCCATTTATTTACATTTGCTTATTACAGTTAAATGTTTTTAAATATCCTCTCCAAAAAATGATTAAAGATAGACACACACAGTAACTGCAGACTGAGTAAAAACAAAACAAAAATTAAAAGGTTCATAAGAGTTAATAAAGAAGTTTTTAAAAGATCAGTGTTTTTGAAGAGAGTTGTCAATGTATTAAGGGACTGGTTTACTTCTAACTCCAAGCTAGAAATATTCACAAGAATTCTATACTGCTGAAACAATGACCCAAGAGACATTTAACAATTGTTCTCCAGTAAACAAGAGTCCATTGTGTTGTACATATGTGAATACAATACGATGTCACGTTTCTACAAATGGTGAACTGCTCAAGTACCATGTTTCCACGTAAAGCTGGCAATGTGAGTGCACGTGTGACAGACTGATTATGGGAAATATTGATGGCGTGTATGTAGTGTACATTGCCATTGCTACAGCATGACGACTCATGGGGAAAACCAAAGATAGAGAAGAATGTTACAGGGTGGAACCATGTGAGAGAAGACAGTGACTCCACTCAGTGTATCACAGCCAATGATTGATCGGTTATAGAAATGTTATCAGCAGACTTAATGAGCAAGTGACTTACTCTGCAGTGGTTGCCAAGATCAAAATCCTGCATCGATAAAAAACTGACTCATGATCACTGGCTAAATGTGTTAGAGCTACAATGACAGTTAAGACAGTTTACCTGGGATTCATAGTCTCAGAGCCAGATGACCTTAAGCCAGATATATGCAAGGAGAGACTCATGTAAACAGCAATGGTAGGTGAGCTACAGTGAACCACAACTCCAGCTGCACTTTCAGGATGACCGTGCAAGAGTTTGCAGATGGAGACACAGATATGGACGGAAGATCGACGATATGGTGGAGTGGTGCTATGATGGCCCAACTAGTTGGTTTTGTGACACAAGCCTTGATGCTCATGTTACATCCCTTGCTAAATGCCATGCAGATTTCATGTTCCAGAATGACAACACATGGTTACCACATAAAAGTTATCATCAGCCATGTCAGAAAAAGGCAGATAAAACATTACCCTGTGTCACCCAACCAAGATGCTTCTGTATGACCTGTTTGGCTGCTGCTCATAACATGGTGGTAACAGATGTGAATATTGACACTGTACCCATCAAGCAGTCCACCATTTATACACTGCAAACAGATGCTGACATTGTATGTAACACGTAAACAATACACCAAAGTCTTGTTTATTGGGAAAACACAAATGATTGAATAACAATAACTGTAACCAGCCACTTTGCAGTATAAACTCGATTACGTGTACTTCTCAATGATCGGGGTGCACAATAGCGTTAACAAAAATACTTCAAAAAATCATGCACCCTAGGCAGAGCCATTTTTTGGTACCAAGTAAAAAAAGAATGTCAACAGTGATGTAGAAGAATTGTTAGCTACTACAGAAACAATGGGGTCCATGCTAATTACTACTGTTTACAATTAGTTTTGATACCAAACTAATGATAAATTGCCCAACTACACGCAAGTAGTAATTAGTTTTAATGCTGATACTGTGGAAACTGCCATCTCTCATTTTTTAAAATGCAAAGACTTCAGAGCTCATACAAGAAACCACCTGGCAGAAGTACGATTTACCCAACGATGTTTGTGCGCCTAGAACTGCTGCTGTCCATATATTTGAATAGCATCAGAAGGTTAAATCAATATTCCCTTGAAATTTATTTAGAAGTTAGCAATTATTTAAAGCAACTTCTTTTTGTTGTTTTTTTTTTCTAAGTTAAAAAATCTTTTTATTAACACTATGGTGGCCTTTTAAAAATATTTTAATTAACGGAATCACATCAAATTCTGTCACAAAGTGCATGCATGCAAATGCTACCTTTAATTAACACTTACATCCAACAGGAAATAAACTTGCATGCAGATCAGCTCTTTGTTTCATGATTTGCCTGATTTTTTTTGTTTTCTTTAACATATTCAATGCTAAATGACACTTTAAATCAACTAATCCCATCAGCATGACTTGTCAAATGAGTTTACAGCTATCAGGTACTCACACCTTAGTGTACAGAGGTTAACTTAAACAGTACAGAACAGTGAATATATTAAAAATGGAGTGTTATTGGTGATTTGTTTAATAAAGGTTTAGTTCTGAGAGCTTCCAATCACCTCGCAGCTTAAATAGCATATCACTATAATGGTATCTAGCTGCCAAATGTCATTTGAACATCCTGGTGCCATAGTTCAGTTACTACTACTGAGGTAGTGGGAAATATGCAAACCAACCCTCTCATTTCTACAGCTGTACATATACATTTGTTTATGAACAAGTGTCCAGTTATAGAAAAGATAGAAGTATTTACAGTAGATATATCTAGTGAGATTAAAACTCAGGAACTCCCATTCCAAAAAAGTCGGGAGTTATCATCCAAGAGTTGTACATTTACAAAATCCTCACACCATCTCATCATTTGCCTTTGTACATAGTTAAGCATTTCTGAAAATCTTTCCCCCAAAACATACTTTATAAAATTAAATAATATATAATGGTCAAGGATAAGAATCAGTTCAATCTCAGAAACAATTTATCCATTGCTTGTGGTTACTACCTCATCTTAGCCATATCTGACAAAGTCTAATGTATCACTGATGAAAGCTTATAGCCTCTATACACCAGGAAAACAAGCATCTTTGTTCTTTATTGTCATCATTGAAGAACCAAAAGGTCATGTTTTAAAATTAAGAATGGGAAGTTGGTGTATTAGAGTTACTCTTCCAGATGGCATAATGGGCTTCCTACATTTAAAAAAAACAACAAAAACTTAGCAGCCAACAGGCTATGGGTGCAAGACCAAGCCAGGCTACCAGTACACTAAAAAAAATGCTATACTTTCTTGTACTTGAAAGGCTTTTATTAGTTTTTTTTATAATTTAATATCCTGTAAATCCCAAGAATAAAATTGTACTTTTAGTCAGTAAGGATAAATCTTCATTCGGTATTGAACATCTTATGTGTATATTCGACTCACAGAGAAATTTATCGCTCATAATCCAATTTAAAAAAGAACAAACAGTAAAGTTATTCCAAGTCTTCCTTCTCATACACAAGACTATCAACATTTTTAAAAACTTAAAAAAAACTAAGAAATCTTTAATAACAAAAAAATGGAATTAATACACGGTTTATTTGTATAGATAGGATATAGAAAATTAGAACTCTTCAATATTAAAATGTTTTTCTTTTTCTTTTTAGAAAATGTGTCATACCATAGTACACACATCAAAATTATATGCTTGTGCGTATGGCACATAACGACGATATGTCTGTAAAAACTATGCAGCCAACTAATGACACGACTTTTGCGTTTTCCATTACAGCTGATTTACAGTAAATCTCATCAGTATCTCAAAGGCAACAGTTTTAGATTTGTCTGTATCTCTGGTCTGTTTCTGGTGGGGTAACTGTTCAGAGTTTTCTTCCTTAACCTTTGTCGTCACTATTTTCTTTGTTTTTTTTTAAAATAATTCTACAAGTGATAAATCAGTTGACCAGGATCCTGAACTCTAGACGCGGTATGAAGACTGGGCAGTGCCAAAAAGTGGCTTGGCTAATATTCACTGACTGGCCAACCAACCCAGCGGTAAGAACCTATTAGAACTCTCCTGATTAGGTCTGAGCGGGGCCCAAACTACATCACTAGCTGGACGTTGGTCAGAAATGATGACCCATCAGCAGCCATCGAGCAAGCAGGCTAGCATCCTAAGCTGCCACCACCAACCATGCAACAAGGCGTGATGCAATCACGAAAAGTCAGTCCGTCAAGATGGTTTGGTGGAAAAGCAAAACGAAGAGCCTACACAATGCCGGTGGCTTACTTTCACCTAGACGTTCTAAACGCTGAAAAAAACCAAACTAGCATCTACGGAAGTGTCATTCCACACACAAGCTTTTATGCATTGAAGAATATAAGAGCTATAGTGCAGAGATCCAGTTACCCCACCAACAGGGGATCAAACATCTAACAATTCAACAGATTTGTTTCAAAAAAGAAAACAAGAAAAGTGAGTCAACTACAGATCTTTTCTCATTTGTTTTTATAATTGTCTGCATAGTTGGTTTTATTTAAATAGCTGGCTAGTGAAAATTTTAAATATGATATATGACCAAAAAATGCAGTTATTTCATTGTCTTACACAAAAGAAACTCCCGAAATTATTTAATGTTCAATACTATCTTTAAAATATCACACCCACAAAATACTTGCTTGAAAATATATCACAGTATATCAGCATTGTATTGGTTCTAAATGCTCCAGTAAGTACCCACCCTTCTTTAGAATACACATCATCACGTACCGAAGAATTCATTCTATACACATGATGACCGCTAATGATTGTATTCACAGATCTAAATGAAAATCAGCCATCTTAGAGAGAATCAGTTGTTCTTTAGAATACACTACATCATGTACCGAAGAATTCATACTATACACATGATGACCGCTAATGATTGTATTCACAGATCTAAATGAAAATCAGCCATCTTAGAGAGAATCAGTTGTAGCCTACTTCAGGTCTTCTCATCTCTAAAGTATCCATGTTGTTGATAGACAAATTGTTGATCCACATTTTCTCATTTGTTGACACCCCTCGTAACTTTCAAGATGTCTCTCACTTCATTTGAGCACCTGATTGTTGCACTGCTGATTGAGAGACATTATTATCTGCGTCAGATCATCAACTCCTGTGCTTTTACTATACTATATCTTTCTACTAAGCCCCTAATTCTTTCCCACAGATTCATCCATTCAATCAAATTCCTCATAGCAAATGTAGTGTGTCTAAAGGATAGTTAAAATGCAAAAAGTGGCAAATTACACGACCAAGTTT
Organism: Nautilus pompilius; assembly: GCA_018389105.1. NCBI lineage: Eukaryota > Metazoa > Mollusca > Cephalopoda > Nautilida > Nautilidae > Nautilus > Nautilus pompilius. Next base: position 65,321 of record JACATO010000444.1, on the reverse strand, counting down.
AACCTAAATGCCAAAAATAGCCAATGCAAATCTGTAGCAGTTAATAAGGCAGCAAGAAAATTGTGTAGACAAAAATAGAATAACTAAGTGGGGTAGAGTGATCAAGAACTACAAAAGGTGTCGTGAGTGTCATTCATAACTATATACGAAAGTGAAGAGCTAGAACAGTGCTGTAGCAAAAAAACCAGTGCAGTTAGACCCAGTTGTGTTGGTCGTACGCCAGTCTCAACAAGGGAGATGATCTCTACATTGGAGACTTCCCTGATGAGAAACTGTAGTGCTGAAGCTATCCACTAGAAGACATCATCCTATGCAATGAGGGGGTCCAGCCTTTCCAACTTTAGCAGGAAAAACCCCACTAGAACATTTCATTTTTAGATGTGGAAGAGGAACCACGTGACCAATTTGTGGAGAGAGAAGAAACCATGAAAGCCAGATGCCAAAACCAGAACAGAACTTGGGTTCCCCAACCTCCCAAAACATCGCTAGATCCAGTGATGAAACTGTAAAACCAACCGCAGTTGATTTGCCCCCATTTGTGTTACATTTTCATTTTATCATCACCTCTCCTTTTCCAAAAGCCGTTTCCAAGACAGTTGACTTTTTGAATCATGCATTTTGTTGTTTTTTCTCCCTATTTGTAACTAACAGAGCAACTTGAGTATAAAACTGCTTCCATGCTATCTTCCTCTTTTACTCTTTCATTACAAGTGTCTGTCTGTCATGTACATTTTGTCTTACATGGTATTACTGTCATCTGGATATATTCTCATATAGTTTGTTTCCTGCAGACTGATGTATTTACTGACTTGTCAATCATAAAGCTGAGTTTCATTTTTAGTTTTCAGCAGCTTCTGACTTCTTTTCTTTTTTTGCCTCAACAATCACCCATCCACATCCTTCAAGTTATGAGGAGTTCCAATAAATTCCAAGGTGGCAATTAGAACCAATACAGTCTTTTAGAAAACAGTATTAACTTCAATAAATATTAATTTATCACCTTTTTGCAATTTTGCCCTATAAAAATCTTGAAAAATTTTTTTTAAATTACTCATTGATTATCTGAATTTGATTTTGACCCATTTATCAGCTTCTCTCAAACAAGTCTGACTCAATCACAGTAAAATTTTATAATTCTTTCTTTCTATAAAGATAAGAAATGCAAATATTTTTCTTGCAAACGTCGATTCTTTGCCTTTTTTTGCATTGATATGTAAAATGAATCTCTTGGAAAGACCAGAGTCCAAAATAATAAAGACAATTATTTTTAAAGGGTCAGATTAAATATCAAAATACATTTTCTTAATATAAATAATTGAGTTTTTGCTTCTTCGTTTCACAGGTTAATGAAAATGTAACAAAAACAATATTTTACTATTGTTTTTCATTGCAAATTTAAATTAATTTTATTTTTTAAATGAATTAAACAATCAAATGTTTCACTGAGATCTCCATCAGATACTCTAAAGATGATAGAAGGTTCTAGAATATCAATTCATCTTTGAAAGCACTATTTATTTTGTTTTAATTCAGTAAATTTTTCAAGACTAAGAGTAGATGCGCAATGCAGAAAGCACATTCCAGGGCAGTACCTAAAGGCATGCATGTAGGTATTTTAAGGGTAAAATTCATTTATTTCCTTAGACAGACCCTCCGACTGGCATCATTTATCATTATCAGCATTAACAAAAAGATGTTCTCATAACTGGAGATACCAGGGCTGTTCAAATAAAACCTGTCTGGATACAATGATGATGATTCTCTTTTCGGCTGGGTTTTATTTGAACATCCACAGTATCTCCATAGAATATTTACTTTATCCACAAAGAAGCCTGAACCAGATGGTAGTCTGAAGTCCAAGTTATTAGAATCATCTTAATCTGGCTCAACATTTACCACTAAAATCTACAGCTGCTGCCATTTTAAACAAATTACACCATCTCTGGTTGTCATGGCCACAAGCTGTCAAATGGATGAACAATGCTTCATTAGTGAAGTTGTTGGTTAATGTCAGTACCAACACAAAACTATGGAGATTTTCCCCTTCAGTCAACTATTCGCCGCTTAAACGATAAGAACAGCTGCTCTAAAGTGGGCAACAAACTGGTAAAAAAAATATATTTTTTAATGTTTTGTGGTTTTTCTTAACTCAGGCGTCGCATAGATATGTTAATGAATGAGTAATGAACTATCACGTTTAAACAGAAGGATAATTTACCATGAACGTACTGCGCAAGCGTCATCAACACCCAAAGGCCCACATCTGTACTTCCAGGGTGGGATCTTGAACTATATTTTTAAAAAATGAAATACAACGATAAAGCTAAAAATTACTGGAATGAGTGAGTGTAATTGTTAACTTTAATGAGTAAAGTTTACTTGCAATCTAATTTTTAATCAAATTAATGTGTAAAGACATATTACCGACACTCCTGATCTCGTGGCAGGCAGACATTTCTCTAGACTGCCTGCATTACTGTGCAACATTCAGGACAAACTTGTCCACCAGACTTTAGTTTGCCAGGCGATGGGTGTCTGCATTTTGTTGTCCCCGTACGTGTAGCAGAGTGGAGGGATTGGCATGTGCGAGTGTTCTGGAAATTCAAACAGTCTGCCATGAATTCACTCCCTTGTAAGACAGCCCAACTACTACAGGCTCATTGACACAGGCCGAAATGCTAAACCATTTATAAACAGAAAGGTCACATCTTGCATTTAAATAAAACAACAAAACAAAACAAACATAAATGCAAAAGAATTCAGAGCAGTGAGGAAGATATTCTAGTTGGAACTGGCTGGCCAAGTGGTTAGGCCACAAGGTTTTTTTTTTTAAAGAACAAAAAAACAAAACAATACAAAAAAGCATAAAACAGCAGAGGAGAAAAGATTCCATGACCAAATGGCCCCAGATTCTAAATCCCTGGTTTATTTCTTTAAAACATTTTGGTGATTGTCTTTGGTGTCACAGGTAATAATGAAATTCAAAAACGTTTTTCTCTCCCATTCCAGTCACCATTTTGATTAATTTGCGTTGCCTTAACCCTCCACCAACCAGATTTCATTTTTTTTAAAACCTTACTTAAAATTCACCTAAAAATCTGACTTTTTTTGGTACTTTTGATATCAAATCAGCAACATGAAGTTCCAACTTAAAGCTTTTTCCACTTCTCTCATAAATCTGAAATTCCCTAACCGACTGATAAACACCTACATAGAACATAATTCTTCTTTCTAGAACTGGTCGCATTAAAATCTGAGATGCTAAATTTAAGAGCCCATCAACAAATTGCAGTCATGCCTTTAAAAGACAAAAAAAAAATCTGAATTCACAACAAATTAAAGCACAAATAAGCAACAAACAACAGACATTAGCCATTCAAGGAAGAAGAAAGAAAGTGCATCATGGGAATTCTTATAGATGCAATACGAAGACAACAAAGATGTGGTGAAAGAGTTATTCAAAAGGGGTGCTTCCAGTTGAATTGAACGGTAATTCTTTGTATAAAGCAAACTTGTGAAAACGCGTCAGTTATCTTGAATAATGTCAGGTTAATAAAAGAAGAAAAAAAACAACAACAGATTCTCATGCACTGCAAGTCTTGTAACAGCTTGAACTACAGGTCTACCCAAAATGTTACCGAGTAAAAAATAAAACGGGAGTTAAAACAAACTTCCTCGTGTAAATCTATCAGACTAGACTGTTTAGTGGCTGTATCTGGTATTATAGAATTTAAAACTCAAAGTTTACTGTTTTTGCTTTGTCTGTAGCTGGGCTAAAAATCGATAGAAGAAAAACTCCAATGTTATGACGAACTACAGGAATCGTGAGATGGTAGTTCGGCGGTTAGGGTTCTTTTGTGCACAGATTTCTAAGGCCAGGTGTTGATTACTGTCTGGTCTACATTCAGGGTCACTACTACAGGATTCAGCCAGTCTGTCTTCACAGGTGCTCTAAGAACCACGAAACCATGTTGATGAAAGAATCTGCCTCTGCATCGACTTTGTTTAATGGGTGGCTGTTCTCAGCGTAGGATAGTAATCTGAAATGTTAAATAAACTTCTGTTGGCAATGAACATTTTTTTCTGGTGCCAGCCACGCGGTACAACGTGGCACGTGACAATGTTCGGATACTCGCGTGGCTGCAGGTGAATTACAAGAAGCGCGAAAAGTTCTGAAAATCCACAACAGAGCAGCAAGTTTGTTGAAAGCTTTGGTTTAGCAAAATAGTTGCAGCAATTAATCGAAAACCGGAAGATTACAAAAAAAAAAAAAAAAAAAAAGCCTCTGCGCTGACCAGAGGAGGAGAAAAAAATGAAAGGAAAGGAAAGAAGAGTTATAGCATCTTTGATTGTAAAACAAAGTGGGGTCTCTCGGTATTTCTGCAGCTGATAATCACCGTAAACCTGAGCTGCTGACCATCTTTTTTCTTCTTTATATCAGCCACCCTGGCTACAAACACCAGGAATATTCAAATGGATCCTGGCTGAAAAAGCGATGGCCGACCAGGTTTCACTTGAACATCCATAGTGTATTACCACTGTTTGGCATTTCTCTTCCAAAACGTCTTTAAAAGAAAATGCTTTAAAAATTCAAAAATATGCATTAATAAATAGCGATTTTGTGCTCAACCCAACTTTAAAATAGAAATGGAATGTGTTAGGGATGTGTTATTAAAGTAAAAAAAAACACATATGCAGGAGGTTAGTTCAGCCATTTCCAAACACCTTATTAATAGCAAATGGACTTAACCAATGAACTCACATTTTGGTAATCTTTCCCTATCACCACCAGAAGATTTGGTCCTGTGATGAGCATGCTATGTAAAATTGCAGTTAGCATTTCTATTTTTAAATTACACAAATGGCCATAAGCTGGTATTGAACCCATGACCTGTTGGTAAGCTTTTGACCAAAACCTTAGTTCAATTGCCATTGGAGCATCTGCTTAAAACATCTGAAGCCCAAACCTTGGTGACAGTTACAGGAAGGGATTTCTGAATAATAGTTTTATTAATAAGTTCAGTTACTACTAATATGATGATGGGAAATGCCTAAGTTAACACTACTGTCTACAGGTTATTTTTTAAAGCAAGAATACCATTAATATCAGAAGGGAAGAAATCATTATTGAAACTGAAACAAGATCTTTCTACAGAATTCTGCCATATTTTTAATACTCCACTAACATGTTCATTTGAAGAGAGAATGTACCAGATACAAAACCAGTCTGTCTCCAATGGTAACTAGTTAATGAACACCCATCAACATTTTAACAACAGTAAGTAAACAGTGGCTGCCTCTTTAATGAAAGACTATTACAGTTGCAGCAACCAGGATCTTAAATCATCCGAGTTTCTGTGGTAGCTAACTTTTCGGACAGATTCTAAAGCCTTCATAGTGGTTTGTCGCAACGACGAAGTCTTCATTATTGGCAAAAGGAAACTTAAATTTTATTCACTCGCAACCCAAGCAAGTGTACTTTTCTGAGAGAGTCTGTGAGAATGATTCCACAGGTGAAAAAGGGGGGGGGGTAACTAAAGTAAACTGTCTACCTGACTGGGATATTCCTGGCTTTCAAAGCTCGGTAAAACTCATGTCCCTGTTTTGGAGGCACCCTCAAATCCACATTCCCAATCATTATCAGAATTGGTGTTTTTACCTGCCAGTGTTAAATGAGGAAAAAAGAGGAAAAAGTTTAGCAAAAGAAACCAAATTCTAAATAAATTAAATAGGTAAAAGACAAGCTACATTCAATCCATTGTTTATTTCTAAATTCTATTTAATTTCCCTTCCACCACCACCACCTCCCAAAGACACTGAATTTCTTATATCCAAGATAAACTTCATGTCCTAGTGAGAAGGGAGAATCATTCTATACCCAGTGGCCCCAGTGACAGTATGGTATCTATCAGTGGGCTGCATAATAATAATAATAATTATTATTATTTATACTAAAGTCAGAGGAGTTTGAAACTGACAACCTCAGGAAAGGAACAAGCTGACTGGTGTCTTCAAATCTGTAGATTTTTTGTTTCAGAAACTCCTTTTTTATAACCAAACTGTTCTAGATCCACAGTTTTGCCAAACGAAATTTGGAGACGGAAGGAGCGGTGCTTACCTGGTCAATGTATCTCAGAGGAGATTTCTCCCACATTAGTTGCAGAGTTTTGGGATCAGCCAGTGTGGAATGTTCGTGACCCAACCCACATTCTGTAAATGCCCTGTAACAATTACCAAAACAGGAATAGTGGGTGTAGATACAGTAAGGTCCTGTGTACTGATGTGTAGGACTCTATAATAGGAGGGCACTGGTCAGAATGGTTCACCAAATCAAAAAAAATTCACGACTAATTTAAACAGTTCCTCATCTATTGTAATTCATAAGGATTACAAACCCTGAAGTCTGTAACCCTGTCATCAACAGAATAATTGCAATAAGTGATTATTTTACACTAATTAATCAACCTTGACGAGGACATAACCATTTATGCTGGCTATTTTTGGACCAGTGCCCTGTTATCAAAACCTACGCAGTATACATCATCCTGCAGCCCTACACATAAACATGTCCTTCACCTTTACTCTATGATAAATTTTAAATGCTAGTTCTAAATGGGGTTCACTATTAGCTCATGGCAAAAAAAATAATCTGTCAAGACTGAAGGACTCTAATTTGAAGGAAAGACTAGGAAAGTTTCAAGGAGTATTTCCTACAACTTAATAAAAAGTAGCACTTAAAAAATGATTCTGAAAGAAAAAAGGCAGCCTTAAAAATGTGGAATTTCTTAAGGCGGCACAAATTTTTCAAGAAAGTTATTTTATGGGGAGAAAAAATTTTAAATATAGTAGAAAATGCTATTTCTTGTTTCATTTGACATCCCAATTGATGAACAGCTAAAGATGATGGTTTATTAATTGGCCTCAAAGTCAATGACAACCATACACTGACTATCTAATTAGTGGTGGCAGATCCATTGTTCTAATGATGGAAGTTCCCTTAAATCCACACTTTCTTTTTTAAATCTACAAACTACCCAACCTGTCTATCTCTGAATTCCAGTTATTTAAATTGGCTATGTACATTATATTATGTACATCTGGTTAATAAAATAGAAATCCTTCCCAGAATGCAATTTTTGAAAACAATTCCCTATGAAAAACCATTAAAAACATCTGCTAATCTTAGGTAATTTTTATGCTGCCACACAATTTTGGGGGCTAAATTTTTAATGCTGATTTCTCTCCCTTTTCATCTACCATATGGACTTGTAAAAGTATTGAAAATACATGTAAATACAAGAAACAACTGTTCTTTCTTTTTTGTGATGGACATAAATATTAAAACTCTGTACATTTTCTACTTAGTTCTCTCTATTTTAACAACATAAAAAACAACAACAACAAAATAGTCAACCACAACAAGAGAAATGCAATACCAAATGTAAGGTCTAGAGAGATTAGTAGCACTACAAAATACTAGTATAATACAATAATAAGTTAAGGAAAAACTTGAGATAGGAACACTAGCAAGATAATGCTAGCTTGCGCTCATACAACTAAACTGAACACCAACTTTCTGCAGCAGAATAATATTCAGGTACTTCTGTGACCTGCCTTCTCCTCTAGAACATTTGGCGAATGTCTGTGACCTTGAACATTCTCTATTGCAAGAATGAACAGCAGCATGTTGCCACAAATCTGGAAACTCAATCACAAAAATAAGAAAGTAATATACAGCTTTTACAAAACTAAATGACGGCCATAAAAGCAGTGTCATTCAGCAATAAAAATGATCTTTTCTAAATTGGCGGCGTCCTTTTGCACCAATAATTAAATTTGTCAATTCAATTTAAAATCAGACGATATATAGGATTTTTATTCCTCTCAATATTTCAATAATTACTGGAATTCTTAATTAGTTAATAGATGCAATGCCTGCCTTAATAAATCGCACATCTCTGTCTTTTGTGCTCATTTTGTTTGAGTACTGTAAAAAGTTGTTTTTTTTCTTTTTTTGACAATAAAATGAGCTTGATATCACGTGTACAGTGTGAGGCCAGCGAGGACAAAATGGGTGACATCACAATGATTGTTCGGTGTGGCTCATCACAAAATCTGCATTAAAGTGTCGGATTTACCTGGAGAAGCTGAAAAGATGGCAGGAGAGCAAAAGGAAGATAAAAAACAACAACAAACAAACTCACCAGTCTGGAATATCTGAGGAGGATGAGATAGCTACAAAAAATAAATAGTAGTAAATAAATATTTTAGTATTTATTACCAAAAAAAAAAAAAAAAAAATCAAAAAACTAAGTTATTATGGCTTTAACCTCCAAGAAAATATTCTTATATGATTTTCACATCCTTAGCCACCTCAATGGAAAAATTATTCCATTGATTTACAATTCTGTTATAACAAAATTGTTGTTCTTAATATTAAGTTTTGCTGAAAATTTTAGATAATTTATAATTTTGACCCATAGTAATTTAGTGACTATAACTGAAAGATTATGACGACCATACACTGAAAACATTTAATTATTTTGAAAACCAAAATTAAGATTTCCAGAAATGTAAGTTCATTAGTTCATTCTTATAATATTACTATGGTGATCGGAAATGCTTGAGGCCATCCTCTATACTTTTTGTACATAACTTAATGCCAATAACTTTCTGTTCTTATTCAATATCCCTTTTTTCTTAATTTAGACACCACTGCGAAGGCTGAAGCAAGAGATCATATAACATAAATATTTTGCTTTCCTGTTTGATAACTTGGTTAATCATCTCTAGGATCCAGTTAGTGTTATTACCAAGATAAATGGGCTGTTCCAATAAAATGAGCTGTTAATAACAGCAACAAAATCCTCTCTAAAACTACATTTTCCAACTTAAATGTCCTTCTCAATAACTTTAGAGTGACTGGTAGAGTTTGAATCCCAGCAAGGGACTGGCTCGGCTTGGTTTATTTCTCTGGCATAATTTCTTATCGCTCTGCTCTACTAGCCAGCCGCAGAGGGTTCCTCTGGCCACTCCAGTTTCCTCCCGCGTCTAAAAAGGAAAGAGTTCTAACAGGGTTTCCCATTTGGTGGAGCTTTTGAGATTAACTCTTGACAGCCTTGCACCTTGACCACCGCTTGAGGGGCCCCAACCATACCTAGGTAACTACTCGCTCGCCTGGTGGCCGAGGCTGACGCCGTGTACCTTCTGTCTCTCTCGCTCACTGCTGTGAGATGGCGGCCTTGGACCTCAAAAGTCAAGACAGGGATTTGCCAAGAAAAACTTCTTTACATTTTTGAGTATTAAAAATACATTTTATAAACATAATTAAATAGTCTAAAACAAAACAGCAGCAATACTTTTGAAAATAATTATTTCGAAACTGAAAAAAAGAAAAAATTCAGCTACTGCTGAAATTAAAATCTAAGCAAAATAAATGTGCATAAAAGCTGATAAACAAAAGAAAATTAATACTTACTGACTAGATTAGTTACTGGGTTCCTGGAAACAGCAGCCCTGTAGAAGTCCTTTAGTGAAAGAGAAGCAATAGCGTTAATTACCAAAATTGGCCCTACAGTTAAAGTGACATATTAGTATTAATTATGAGAATCACCAACTACAGTTAATGACACATATTAGTATTATTTGCCAGAATTTCCCCTATGGTTAAAAGAGATTAGTATTAATTTTAATTATCAGTATCGCCTTGTAGCATTCCTGCAGCTAAGAAAACAAAACAAAACAATCTTGGACACCAATAGTCAATATCATAATTTATATTAAAATCGCCTTCATTTCCTTTATTTATCGATACTAAATACCCCCACCATTTTTTTTACATGGCTTAGCTTTCTGAGCCTCATCGAAAATCTTCCACCAGCAAGGTTACCGAGAAATACACAACTCATAACATTAATAAAGACATTATCCATTCAACCTAATCCTTAAAACTTTCTCCACACCAAAAATAACTGTAACATATCTGGCTCCATTAGATTAATTACGTTCATCAGATCCAAAACAAACACATGTACACTAGAAATCAGTAAATTTAAATTGATGATTGTTAGACTAATAATCTAAAACTAAGAAACCATTTCATCCTAACGTTTGGTAGCATTTGCAGAATCTTGTGGTGAGGTTAATAGCTTCAACATCATAAGCGTAATTTTTTTTAAAAATATATATATTTAATATTAAGATTGACAGAAAGGCAGAACCCCATAATCTAAGGCAAAGCTTTACAAGACAACTCTTCTTTTGAAGTCTGTCATAGGGAAAATATAGCAAAAAAGAACTATATAACTATATGAACTAAGATGAAGAACATCAATTCTGTTATCTTTCATCTACATTACTAAAGGTATCTTCCAGGTTCCACTCTGCCATATTAGACAAGATATAAAGCCTGTAATTACCAGAACAATTTCAAGGGCCTTTTTTCTTTTTTTAAAAAAAAAAAAAATAAATGCTGCTTTATTTGTATGCTGATAGTGAACTGATTTCTTAAAATCCTACCTAAAATGGGTAATAAATCTAATTTTTATTAACCTGTGCTAAATGTTATCAGGAGCTCCTGCTTTAGTTGATTTAAGTACTTAATTGAGATTCTTACCTTTGTTTTCTAAGTCCTCCACAGAAGTATTCATATTTAAGCAGTGAAGATTGGAGCATTAAAACAGCAATAATACACATAATAAAAACATACGATGATTCTTTAACATTGTTATCCACATCGCGTTTGATAATTCATTCAAAACAAATGATTGTTTTCAGAGTTTTTGAAGATTTTTAAGAAACAGGAATCCTTAATTCTATGTGATTTGAAAGTTTGTTAAAAAAAATATTGTTATTCATGTTAATTCTAGATCTTATTATCGTGCAATCTATCTCATGTATATAAAAACACATTCATACACACACACATGCATATAGTATTGTGCAAATTAATGTGAACGTGAAACAAAAGCCTTGTGACGTCTGTTCTTTTTGTGTGTTAGAGTTGACTATAGACATCACCATGAAAAGAAGCACCCCGAATAAACACACACTCCTCTAACAAAGAAAAACTGATAATAAAGTCAACAGTCAATAAGATTATTAAGAAGAAAACCACAGGCTCAGTATCCCCATCAAGGAAAGGTAAATGTGGAAGGAAATGATAAACAACACTGAGATAATGCAGAATGAATACAAATGAGCAAGCAGGATTCCAAAAAAACTGGTGAGGAATTAGCAGCAACAAGTTTCTGAGTATCATCATCAACTCTAAGACATCAACTGCTTGAGGCAGGAAGCCAAACCAAGAAATCTATCAAAAAAAAAAAAAAACAAAAACAATGCTAACAAAAATAATGGAAACAAAATGCCATGCACAGGGCCAGAAATATGTTGGTTGGTAAAGAGAGAGAGAGGGAGAGAGGAGAGAGAGAGAGAGGGGGAGGGGGAGAGAGAGAGGGGGGGAGGAGAGAGAGGAGAGAGAGAGAGAGAGAGAGAGAGAGACTGGTGCAAAAGGTTATTTCCAGACTAGAGTTCATTATCTTGCTCAAGGTCAATAATGCTGATTTGTACGCCATTCAAAGAGTGAGCACAAAACCAGTTCTCGCCATAGTCAAACTGTGAGGCATCCAGAAAAGAAAATGTTCTGAGGTTGTTTTTCTACATGAGAGTGCCTACGAAATATACTGAGGTACTAGAACACCATGTCAAACCGGGAATGCTGAAAATATCCTTGAAACCGGTTTTCCAACAGAGTCTGGCTCCATGTCATACATCAGAATCTGCTGAGGAGTAGTTCAGGATTTCAGGACGAACGATATCCACCGTTTAGATTGGCCAGGAAACTCGCCAGATCTAAACCCAATCAGAAATCTATGGGATAAATGTATGACTTGACTGGTTTGTACAACTTCAGAAAAAAGCGATCAGGTCTGTCATCCAACTCTGGTTTCGTGACAAAGAAATAAAGAAAATCTGTGAAAAACTTAACGAATTTCGTGCCCAAGTGTGTCAAAGACATTTTTTAAGCTAAAGGTGATAATATAAAATATTAAGGGGTTTTCCCAGTCTTCAATATATATGCTGTTTACTAAAAACTCTTTCAGCCTCTTAACATTAATTTACACAATACTGCACATATCCACATGGATACATATACATAGTCAACCCTCGTCCAACACGGATTTGCTTATATGCACAAAAATAAATGCGAACAATTATTTTCAGAAAAGCAGAAAAATCTGAATATGCGCAGTCCACCAAACATATTACAGCTGTAACATTAGGAAAAACTGTTATAGGGGCATTATACAAGGTATTACTATCAAAGAATAATTTTCATTATTTATTATTTTACTATAACGGTTTTTCCTAATGTTATTGTTAAAGGTGCAGACGATGCACTTGGGTTTGTGTCAACACAGTCAACCTGTCGTAGGAAACAATCTGAGAGATACAATACCAGCTGGTACATTTAAAGATACAAAAAAAACCCCTTTCTTTCACTTTAATAATGAAAATGGTGATGATAATAATGACTGTCCACTGTAACGTATTAAAGGTTTGGAAACAATGAAAGGACTTGCCAGTGATGACAAATATTTACCAGACATGTTTCACTCTGATATATAACTTAGTATCACTTTTTTTAAACACTACTTTTCTATTATTATTATTGTTGTTGTTGTTATTTTTTATCCCATTGATCTCATCCCATACAGCCACCATGCGCATGTAACTCTGCCTCAGTTTTGCCTATGCTGTTACTGTGTTGAGTTCAGTGCAGTGGTGTCGATTAATTTTTGCAGTTTTATCGGTTTTTTGCTATTAATCTTGGCCGACAGCATGGAATCCAAATGTAAAGCATCTCCAAGTGGTAGTGAAGTGAAGCCAAGCCATAGAGTTATGACACTGGGTGAGAAAATTAAGATTCTGGATAAGTTGCATGGTGGAATGAGTGTAGCATCAGTTGTCCGTGAGTATCCCATGGATGAGTCCACCATACGTACCATTCGAAAAAGTGAAGAGAAGATACATGCAAATGTTCAGGCTTCTGCCTCTGTAAGTGCCAAGGTATCCCAAGTACCTAGGAGGAATCCTTTTATGGAAAAAATGTTGTTGAATGTGTGGATAAGTGAACAGGTGGACAAATAAGGCTGCGTTGATATTGGCTTAGCTATACGTGAGAAAGCTCTTAGTTTGTATGAACACGTGGTCTCCGATGAAAGAGATATGAGTGAGAGTGATTGTCAGGCAAAGCAAAGGCTGGTTTGCCAACTTTACATGATGCTTCAACTTGCATAACGTGAAGCTACAAGGTGAAGCTGAGTCAGCCGATCATGAAGCAGCTGCACGATTCAAGCCTGAGTTCCTTGAATTTATTAGGAAAAAAGGCTATGCTCCTGAAAAAGTGTTCAATGCAGATGAGATGGGTCTCTTTTACAAGAAAATGGGCAACAAGACAAACATGACCAAGGAGAAGGTAGCACCTGGATTCAAGGCCTTTGAGGATAGGCTAACTTTGCTTTTTTGTGGGAACGCATCAGGTGATTTTAAGTGCAAGCCCTTGTTAGTATGTATACCATTGTGAAAACCCCTGTGCATTAAAAGGCAAGAATAAGCAACATATGCCTGTTATTTGGCAATCAGATAAAAAGGCTTGGGTAATGAATAGGCTGTTCAGCGACTGGTTGCAAAACAGTTTTGTGCATAAGGTGAAAGAATACCTGAAGAACCTCGACTTTAAGGCTTTATTGGTTTTGGATAATGCCCCCAGCCATAACCACTGCAATTCAGCCATCCTAATGTCGAGATGATGTTTTTACCTCCGAACACCACATCTATCCTGCAACTCATGGACCAAGGAGCTATTAAGACGTTCAACTCCTACTATACAAGAAAGATCTACAGACGTGCAACCCAAGCTATAGACCCTGGTGCTTTCAATAATTTAATGGAATTTTGGAAAGCATACAACATCGAGGACTGTACTGATGTCATCAAAATGTCGTGGGATGAGGTGAAAGCATCTACCACAAATGCATACTGGCACCGTCTTTGGCGTAAACGATTTCAAGGCCTTTCCAACAGTTGAGAAAGATGTTGCCAAAATTGTGAGACTTGCTAAAGAAACTGGAGAAGAGGGGGTTTGATGATATGAGGGACAAAGAGGTGGATGAGCTGCTAGAATCCCATTACCGAGAGCTAATGAATGATGAGCTTGAAGCACTGATAGCATCCAGCAAGAGTGAGTGATGCTGCTGCTGCTGTAAAAAAAAGCACGTGTTAAACCCACCCTGACAGTGAAGGTTGTGTCTGATTTTCTCTGTAAGGCAGACGAAATGGCTGTGGACATGGATTCCAGAATGGAGAGAAGCCTTAAATTTAAAAGAGGGTTTAATGACTTTATAACAGCACCCTACAGGGAAATCTTGAAAGATTTTCAGAGGAAAGCAAAACAACAGAAAATCATAAATTTATGAAACCTAAAGCACCCACTCCAACTCCCATTGATCCCAAACCATCAACTTCTGCATCTGTTTCATTGGAGTTTGAGGCCAAATTTTCCGATGATCCTGATGATCAATTGGCCCCAAGCAATTAACCTTTCAGCCTCCAAATCTATCATCACCACCATCATCGGAAGTCTTCGTCATCATCATTCATAAGTGAGTTACAATAAAATAATATTTTCATTTAATATATTTTTATTTATCATGTAAATGTTATTATGTTTATAATTTTATTATATTCTTATTTCATATACAATATAGGTAGGACTTTTCATCTGTGTGTGTATAAAAAATCTACATATCTAAGTATTTATCGAGAACTTTACGTGGCCGCATTGATGTATCCCTAGTAACCCTGTAAGATATTAAGTTTGTCCAATGTGGATTTATCTAACATGCCGTTATTGAGAAATGTAACACCTGCATTGGATGAGAGTTAGCACACACACACACACATTATATATATATATATATATATGAGAGAGAGAGAGAGATGACGTCAGTATATATATATGAGAGAGAGAGAGAGAGAGGTGACGTCAGTATATATATATGAGAGAGAGAGAGAGAGAGGTGAGGTGACGTCAGTATATATATATGAGAGAGAGAGAGAGAGATGACGTCAGTATATATATATGAGAGAGAGAGAGGTGACGTCAGTATATATATATATGAGAGAGAGAGAGAGAGATGACGTCAGTATATATATATGAGAGAGAGAGAGAGAGAGAGGTGACGTCAGTATATATATGAGAGAGAGAGAGAGAGAGAGGTGACGTCAGTATATATATATGAGAGAGAGAGAGAGAGAATGATGAAACCAAAAGTGTTGTATAATTTTAAAAAAAAGTTTTTCCCAATGTGTTTTTCTTTTTTGTGGGGAGCAATATTAAAAGTGTATAACATATAGTCTTTAAAAGTCTTAGTGCATAGGTCATGCATCCATATTTGGAAACAAACAAAAAATATTTACTCCTACCATTGCAAATGTTCAAAAATACTATGAAGGGTTAATGTTTTGCTGATATTGTACTAGCCATTGATTTCAAAAAAAAACAACAATCTATGCAAAGCTTTTTACCTGTGTACTAAGCTTGTGTGCAGTAGTGACTGCATTAAATCTCCTGAGAGTTGTTTCACAAATGAGCTAAATACTTTCAGAGCATCCTACCCTTAAAAATTAACAATCAGATTTACCAAATTATGGTCACTGTAGTGTTTCAGACTAGCTTGTGGACGTACAGTTGTTGCTAAGACTGGTGTATACTTTAACCATGTTTTAAATATCAGTTTTCTGCAAAAAAGAAATTGGGATACACAGATATTACAGAACCAGGATAAAAAAAGTACTCTCTCACTGAATGTTGACCAAATAGATGGCATGCTACAAATTCTGACCTACAAGGGGCAGAAGTATTGTCTAAATAAACGATACAAGAAATCAATGGTAAAGTATGGTCTACTTGCTCTTATTGTCACCTAAAACAAACATTATTAATTTTGGGTAAACTACAGATAATGTTTAGGTACTGTCTAGTAAGAGGACACGCAGCAATGCAAAGTTAATGTTGGCATTTTTTTATAATGAGACAATACATAACATCTTCAAAACGAAGTATGTTAGTATACTTACTGGGTACTGTCCAATGAGATGACAGGTTAGAAACCCGCCGTGAGAACCTCCTGTAATCACAACTCGATTGTTGTCAATTTCGTCATATTTTATCACAGTCTCAGCTGCAAACTAAATGATATAATGAAAATAATTATCAGTTATGTACATGAGAGAAGCTCCATTTATTCAACACCCAAAAAAAAACAAACAAACATCCCTTAAAACTATTAACAGGGCTATTGATGGTGACTAAGGGAACTCAGCAGCAGTGGAACAGATAAAATTTGGGCCAATTAAAAGCACGAGAATTCTTTAGTGCAGCACTGGAACATTCCAGTGTTTCAAAGCATTTGCCAATATCCAGTGTAGGACATTAAGTCATCTTTACTGTTTTATCCAGACAAGACCACTCTGAATTACACCATTTAATGTTCATGAATGTGTCAGGCCATAACTACCCCATGAAGGTGACGATCACTTGAATGATGGTTAGTATGAGACCGACCTATGACGGCACGCTCTCAACAATTTTAAATTATAAAAATGACATCATAAAAAAAAAAAACAACAACTAAAGGGCTGTCTTATTTTCATATCATTTCTTTCTAAAAAAAAACAAAAAACAAATTTTTTTAAAAGGCCAATCCCCCCCCCCCCATTTTTTAAACACAAAAAAAATCTGGTGTTTTGCAACAGAACTCACTGCAATATCTGTAACTGAGTTAGTACTTTTTTGTCACAAGTATGACAATGTTGTATATACGTGTTTACAGTATCTCAAGAAGCTGAAGATCGCTAACGCTGATGCTGAGATTTGAAATTCAAGTCCCAGCATAAGCATTAGCGGTCTTCAGCTTCTTGAGATACTGTAAACACGTATATATATATATACAAAAAAATCTATTTTAATAAATGCTTCGACAAGAGAGGCGTTAGTTACCTGGACATCCTTTACATCCTGATCTCCAATGTTTCCTAGTAGTGACTGAAGACTATCCAGGCCAAATCCTATAGAACCACGGTAGTTCACTGGTGGTCCAAAAAGAGAGAGACAAAAATAGAGATAACTAAATGAAAGCACTAGCCTGTAATGTTAACCGATATTTAAAAGGATACCTTGCTGAAAAAAAAAAAAAAAATTATCAAACAGGATTTTTAATAAAAATAATCCAGACACTTTGGCTTGTTACGATTTTTACCAGTTGCCATTTTCACAACAAAAAGAGAATGACATATGTAAACTTTTCCTTTTGATCAGGACCAATGGGCATAGAGTTAAAGCAAATCAGTTAGTACCGTTAACAACTTTACCATTGACTTTAGTGCTGAAATAGCATCGAAAATAGATTATACAAAAATTATTCCCCCCCCCCTACCATAAAGGTGAAGTCTTCCTGAACTATGTAAATGTATGTACATAAACCAATGCACTTTAAAAAAGTTCCAGAGTTGGTGTATTTTCACTGAGCAACTTCTAAATTCTTTATGCAATTAGTTTTCCATTCAGAAACACTTACCTAAAAGAACAGCAAAGCCACAGGCAGAGAGCGCAGCAGGAAAGAGTAGAAAGTCACCCATGAATGCAGAATGTGGCCCACCTGGAAATATAGCCAGGTGTTCAGTTTTTCTTAGACTATAATGCTTTTTTTGAGAAACAAAAAAAACAGATGAAAGAGAGCAAGCAAGAGAGTGAAGGGAAGGAAAAGAAAACGAGAGAGACATGGATGGAGAGAGAGAGAGAGGGGAGAGAGGGAGGGAGAGAGAGAGAGAGATAGAGATAGCGAGAGAGAGAGAGAGAGAGAGATGGAGTTTTTTGAGTTAATTTTTTACTTACCATGAGGACAAACAATTAGAGGCACCTTGGCATCTGAATTACTTTTAGTCGGCTTCATAAGTACACTCTCAAAATCTAAATCAGCTGGAAAACAACAAAAGCACAACACTGTTCAAGAATTCAGCACACAGCAGCTTCAACTAAATCAATTTCAACAACAAAAAAAAGTTTTCTTTAAAGGTATTTTTTTAAAAAAAAAAAAAACTACCCAGAGTTTGAGGTAACTATCAGTGAAACATTTGAGCTGACTGATAGATCTGGAACAAAACTCCATTCTGACAGAATTCCAAACTTTATTGATTTGTTATCAGAAACTCCAGATTTAATGATGCACTCAAACAATTTACTACTCACTTTCAATATTTTTATTCCATTACTCATCTTTTTTTCTTTTTAAGAATGAGTGCAACAATACACTTAGTATTATTAACTTCTGCAACAACAAAAATTTTTCTTTACTTTTACTTTTTTGTATAATTAATTCTCTGTCAAAAAAATCTGACAGTTAAATATTTTTCTCATGCTATTTTATTTGATGAGTTAATTCAGTCTGTTTTTCTCTAAGACTCTTGACAAGAGAGATCCTGCTGCGAAAGTGAAATATACATGTAAACAACAAAGGAATACTAAAGTCAGATGTTCTGTTAAGCCTTAGATCCTGCGGTGAGAGAGTATTTCTCGTGTACTTCAGCAAGAGCACCTGGAAATAGAATTTATCCTCTCTGGCTGAAAATTGGGAGGATTGTGCGAGAGAGTGCTTCCTACGGATAACTCCAGCAACCAAACGTTTAGAAACAAACAGCTTTTGTTTCTATGAAGCTTAACCCTTAAAATACAAAACAAAAACCATTTTACACAAGCTCATATGTCTCACCAATGAAACATCCTATATATAAGCAAATCAATTTATCAGTGCATACAATGGCATGTGTGTAAGCATATGACATTTAGAAAATTCATCATACAGTTTATTTTCAAACTTTTGCTATACATGATGTTCTCCATCAAAATATAAAATATTTAGTCAAAACAATATTGCAAAGGGTGCATTTTTAAAGTTTTACTGCTTCAATAGAGGACCCGATGAACATCTAAACGCTCACTAGTTTAATTAAGATATAATACTACTTTCTAACTCATAATGAACTGTCAATATTTTGCTTAAAAATGAGGTGGTATAATAATATTGGCCACCAATGTATGCATATACATACAATAAAGGCTAAAAAATTATTGGGGCAAAAGCATTTCTATAGTATGTCCCACACAGAAATAATACATATTTAATGTTCACAAATGTGTCAGATCACAGACACCTGGGCTGACTGATGAGCGGTACAAGACCACACCTCCCTCTCACTCACTCACTCATCACATGCATGCATGCACACAAACAAACAAATAAAAGCCTGACAATGCTATAAAAGGCACAAAACTAGTTGATTGGGAAGAAAGATGGCCAAGAAGAAAATCCTTCTAGAGACATAACAGTGTGGAACCAAAGCTGGACCACCGTCAAAGTATTCAGTTTTGAAAAAAGGCCCAGACTTGCCATATTTCCAACTGAAATAAGAGTGGCCACATGATAGTAACAACTGCTGCCAAGGACAAATTTATTAGGATCTCATTTCTCTTCACCACAGATTGTCCCAGGTAGCCCAAAACCTAGCCTCTGTGAGCAGGTCTGCAAGTATCAAAGTCAAATCTTGCCTGAAAGAGGCTGGCATCAACAGTTATGTAGTAGTTTAGGAGTTACTCCTCATCAAGATAAAAAACAGAAACATAAGGCATGGGTAAAGGGACACATTCAATAGACTCCACAACAATAGAATATTTCTTGTGAACCGATGAATGGAACTTTGAGCTTTTCTTTTGGTAGTAAGCATAGTGTCTATGTCTGATGCTGATGACATGAAAATTCATTGATAGCTGCGTTGTCTCATCATCGAAACATGGAGTGGGTAATGTGATGCTGAGAAAATGATTTGGAGGTTCAGCTGGTAGTAATCTTGTTTAAGTCAAAGGTACAAGGAAAGAAGAATGTCATCACATTCTTCAGATTAATGTAATACTGCTTCCTGGTGATTGACAACTTGGCTGCAAATTCATTTTCCAACAAAACAATCCTAAACATTTCCAAGCTCTGCAAGAGGTAGGTGGATCATCAAAAGACTTCCAGGATGC
This sequence comes from Nautilus pompilius, assembly GCA_018389105.1. Classification (NCBI taxonomy): domain Eukaryota; kingdom Metazoa; phylum Mollusca; class Cephalopoda; order Nautilida; family Nautilidae; genus Nautilus; species Nautilus pompilius. Next base: position 45,178 of record JACATO010000444.1, on the reverse strand, counting down.
TATGATATCATAACTTGTCCCACATTTAACTGCTTTTGGATGCACTACTTAGGCACCAAATGAATGTTGCACAGATGTTACAGTATTTGAAAGAATGGAGAAACATCTGAACTGATTATTCACAAAAAATGTTGAATCATATGTCCAGAGTACGCAAAGTAGGTATTAAGACAAAAGCAAGAGAGGTAATCATTAACATCACCTAATGTTACTCCATTGAATGTTGAAGGATTTCTGTTTATGATTCTTTAAGATATTGTTCGAAGTTGAAAAGGCATAATTTCTAAAGCTGTTTTGTCTGTGAATTAAATTTTCAAAATATGACAAATTTGAAAATGAATCTTACCATACTGTTCGTTATCATGCCATCAACTGGCTCATGTCTCAATAACTCCACACTTGTTCCTTCTAATTTGTGACTTTCTGGATCCAACTTCATCCAATTCACAGTCTGTTCTTCATCTGCAGGTGGGAGATTGCCAATTACCTGTCAGAAACATCAAGTGATAATCTGTATTAAGGACTAACTATTATAAGCAAGCTGCGAAGCTAAAGAATGCTCATTAAGTGAATATGCACATACAGTGCTCTGCCATAATAATAATATGGAAGCCAGTTGTTATAGCAGCATGATAGTTTGTTGCAAAAAACATTTAATAAAGAAAAACAAGAGTGAACCAGAGATTTTGCATCAAAGCCTAGTCCAGGTTTCCCTATATGAGAGATATATAAATAAATATTTCTTTAATTTCATCACATTGATGAGCTGTAGACAGGCTGCTCTCAACTGATGATCCTGTTGCTCCCACATCAATTTTGTATCAGGAATTTGGGGTACCCAGGAAAGATGATGACTGCCCTGACTGCACTCCAACACTAGTTATATGAGCTGTGTGGCACAGTGTTATCCAGAAGAATATGGGCAATGAATCTCAGGATGCCTTGTTGGTTAGGCGATGAGAGTTTAATGGTATTGTACACAACAGCATTGAGACATCCCTTAACAAAAAGCTGATTTTGTCTTTCTGACATGCCAGATTGCAGCCAATACCATGACACAACCCTGCCTCCATAATTGACTATGGGCTTCAGAAAGTGACTGAAGGCTCACAGACATGAATTGCTGAAACCTGGACTCAATGAAGAGTGTATGTCATCAGTACTTTAGGATCTTGCCAGACACATCATCTAATCACTCCTACTGAGCAGAAAGGTTCTTACAAGCTACACACCTCTGTAGCAAATGAGTAACAATAAAGATGATGATAGACCATTCTCTGGCTCATATCTGTTGCATGGGCAATGTCAGAAAAAGATTGATGGTGAGTGCAGATATGACAAGTAATGAATGGCATGTTCTTGCTTGTGATGGTGTCACTGCTGAAGACCTTCCAGGTTGTTTTGTTGTAGCATTTCATTTGCCTTAAAAGAACTTCATGATAATATTGGCCACAGGAGCCACGAGAAATGTCAAGATTTTTGGCAATCTGTCATTGAAAAATATCACAGAATCCACTTGTTTTGGGTATGATGATAGTGCACACACCTCTATCTCTTCATCCAGACAATCAATGTACAGATAATTACACCTGATGTAGATATCAATTAATACATTCATTTATGTAGATGAAAAATTAATATGGCAGAATCAATGATAGATAAGGTATTCTTTACCTACCATGTAATGAGGCTGGTTGGGAGATGAATACTGGGCAAGAATATGGTCATTATATACATCAAGTGTCATCTGAGCACCAAAACTTTCTTCAGCTGCAAGCAAAAGGGTGGACAGATGATTAACATAAGAATTAAATCTTGATAAAGCAAATGAACTATTCCAATCCTCGCTGTGCCAGGTTAGTAATGACTCGACACTCTGGAACAACTTTGAACCAGAGACTTTTTATTTTCACTTTTCCATCCCTGATTTTTTAAAGATAAAACTATTTTTAGTTCATTTCTTTTCTTTCCAAGATAAACCTCAGTCAAAGACCACTGCTGACAATGTTTAATTTTTGTATCTTTAGAAAAGTACAACAAATGACCAAAGTAGAATTCCTAGCTTTTTTTTTTTATTTTTTAACAGATATCTGTCTGAGTTTGAGACCTGGGTGTTCTGAGAAAAATTCTGACATTTCCAGGGCTCTTGAGACCAAAAGGTACAAATCATAACCACCTCTTCCTAAATCTGCAAATGTGCAGTAGCATCACTTGCACAATACCTGGTAAACAGATTCAGTTTCTAGTCGATAGTACCCTAACCCTGTACACTGCTGAACTATAAGACTAACTCTTTCATCCTCCTGTTAAAATATGAGGTCTGTCGAAAAAGTTTTATTTTTTCCCGTGGGAAGTAATGACGATAGAGAGGAAAAAGTGTGCATAGTGGAGCCGCATGCCTTCATGTGCATGCATGGTTTTTGGCGGGCTTGCTGGATGCGTCAGTCGCTGTCAGACAGCCAGCATGTGAGGTGCTGTACCACTTACTCATCGCATTTTCATTTCGCCTGTGATGACGGAACGTGTGGAGCAACGATCTTGCATCAAGTTTTGCCAAAAGCTTGGAGATACCCAAGCGGAAATAGTTCGCGAAATTCAACAAGCTTTTGGTAACAATGCCATGGGTGTTACCCAAATAAAACAGGTTCAAAAATGGCCACACATCGGTGGAGAGTGACCAGCATTCTGGGCGGCCGTCAACAAGCTGCAATGCAGTTGTTATTGAGAAAGTGCGGACCTTGATAATGGAGGATTGTCGTTTGACTGCGTGGGAAATTGGTGACGAGGTTGGGATCAGTAAAGATCCTGCACATGCAATTTTAAGGGAGGATTTGGGCTTGCGCAGAGTGGCAGTGAAATTTGTGCCCAAGCTGCTTTCTCAGGAACAACTACTACTTCGTCTTGAGGTTGCGCAGGACCTGCTGGATACTGCCAACAGGGATCCTGAGTTCCAGAATACCATGATAACTGGAGATGAGACGTAGGTGTACGGGTACTACCCGGAAACCAAAGCTCAGTCGTCACAGTGGAAGCATCCAACGTCGCCAAGGCCCAAAGAAGCACATCAGGTCCGAAGCAAAATCAAGGTGATGCTGACTGTTTTCTTCGACTACTGAGGCATTGTGCATCATGAATATGCACCAGAAGGACAAACGGTTACAAAGGATTACTATCAGGAAGTCCTCTGACGTCTTTGTGATGCAATTTGGTGCAAGGGACCGGATCTGTGGGCCTAGCAAAAATTGGGCAACTGCATCATGACAACGCCCCGGCTCATTCATCGCAGCTGATCCAAGGTTTCTTGGCAAAGAAAGCCATTTCGCTCATTCGCCAGGCTCCCTATTCTCCAGACATGGCTCCTTCTGACTTCTGGTTGTTCCCAAAAATGAACATGCCCCTGAAAGGCTCCCGCTTTGAGAGCCTAGAGGACATCATGCAGAATGCCACAGCGGAGCTGAGAGTCATTCTGGAAGAAGCATTCCAGATGTGCTTCGAATAGTGGAAGGATTGCTGGGCTAAGTGTGTGGAGGCACAAGGGGCCTACTTTGAAGGGGATTAGCAATTGAACCCCCACCAAGTATGTAATTTTTTTTCCCCAGCCTAAGGTCGGATACTGTTTTGACAGACCTCGTATTGCAATTAGCTTTAATGGCTTTGGGTTTGGATTAAAATAATTCCCAATTAGCTGCAAGTGGGACGGAGCACCATCTTAATACTAAGTTCAGTCTTCAAGAAGGAGTAACGCATGACTGGGCTGATAGTTCCATAAATTGACCGTGTCCAAGTGTCCAACCCCTGAATTTGAGATAATATACAGAAGGTAGGCGGCTGTGAAAATGTGATTAATTTTTAGTGGTACAAAATGTTTTATCTGCCCAAGTCAAGCTAGAATCTGTAATCCACCAGACTAAATGTTTCGCATCCTCCCACCACTACTACCTAAAGAAAAAGATCTATCACATTCCCCACAAGAATATACCATATGTTGCAGAAAATTAGCAAACAATGAGTACAATAAATACAATTTAACTTATCATTAAAACATAATTACAAAGATATCATATTATCACCATTAAAAATTAGTTTAGTGGTTACAAAGTAAAGGGAAATCATTATGGCTTATGCAAGCCACAAAGGAGAGAGGATACAAAAGGATAGAAAACCAAGGTTTATTTGAGACCAAGGAAAAAAGTTGCATAGGGATAGAAAACACACCATAATTTTTGCAGAAACTGAGGAAAAAGAAATATTACTTAATACAATTTTCATTCGATTTATACTTTAACTATTAACTACATTTGTAGATAAAACTGTTGATTGAAATATATTATGACTATAAAAAGTTTTCTAATAGTGATTCAAGCAAAAAATCTAAGCTAACCTGTAATTATGACCTACTTTCTGGAGATATTGTCCCATGCACTCAACCTTTAAATAATTTGAAAACCTCTATAGATCTCTTCAACATCTAAAGTCCAAACTGAGTAACTCTATGTTTTTGTTTAGCATGCAGTGCCATGAGAATACCTCTATCCTCTAATAACTAAGTAAACATTCCCATAATGCAATGCTAGTAAAGCTGGCATACCACTCAGCTCTGGAAAAAAGAACTTAGTTAAAAGTTCTGCCAAAGAAAAGGAAAGCACACTAAGGTTAATGATGCAGATCCTGAATAAACTGGAACTATGATGATATTTACAACTTCAAACAAAAAAAAAAAAAAAAAAGCACAGATGATTTCACCAATGTTTATTGCTGAAGCTGGAAAGGGATCAGCCCTTTCATAATAATGTATTGTGGGAAGGATTCCTTAATGATCAACAAATGGAAAGTTTTCAGATTCCAAACAACATCCTCTTTATAAAAATTACCATTCTGTTGTTAGTGTAAAGACACCAACATGCAATATTAACTGTAAAAGAAACCATATTTGTATATCTGGGTATAAGTTAAGTTTGTACAAATATCTGACTTTATTAGATTTGCACAATTTAATAAAGAAACTTTTTTAAAAATAAAATGTTTGTGTAGTATATTCACATTATTTCAAGCCTCATGCTTCAAATTAAAAAAAAGAGAGAATACTGTAAAGATATCTTACCTGAATTTAATTTAGAAACAGTTTTCTTTTCTACATTCACAACTAAAGATACCTGGAAAGATAGAATATTACAAGCTACTCACTTGATGTAGCTTTAAACCAAAAAAAAAAACATTAAAAAATTAATATTTTAATTTCTAAACTTATGTAATAAAAATGAAATTTCAAAAAAACTTCGTCATTGCAAAGGAATATTTCTAAACAACATCAGAAAAAAGATGATGATGTAAGATGATTTAGTTGGAGAGGCAGAGTTTTTTTCAATTTGTATACAAGCCATCATCTCCCCTCCCTGTTAAAAAAATATATATTCCTGCATCGTGCTTTAAAAATAATTTAAATTCCCAAACCCAACTTCATTAGGTAAAAGGCATCAATGCCATAGCTGAGGAAACATTTATTAATCTTTAACTGATTCTGTAGTATAATTTTCAGCCAGTAACCCAATGTAGTTTAAGTGCACTGGTCTCCACTTAAATAAAATCTTTTTTTTTTTAAAATCTCCATTAAGTCACCCTAAGACCAGTTATACACAGATGAGGTAATTTTTTAATGCTTCATAAATATTATTTATTTGTGCCAGTTGTCTTTCTAGCAAGATACACTTTGTATGCTCTCCAGACCATTAGAATAGTATAGACTGCACAACTGAATGCCATATTCCAGTGGTGGCCTCACCAATAACATAATTAGGAATAGTACCTACCTCTGGTGTTTTACAGGAGATAGTATGACTGATCATACCCCAAACCTTGTTAACCTTTGCCATTCAAAACCATGCTGTTTCTGACTTTTCAATGAATATGTCACTACCTTCTTCCACATTCCTTTTTTTTAATCAAGACCAATTATATAATTTGTGAAGGTTGGCTAATAAGTTATCCTACTGTAGCTGCATCAAATGTAGCACCATCTAAACAGTCTTTTTTAATATTATGGCCATAAGAATTTGCCAAACCATTCTCAGTTGCTCTAGCAGCATTGAAAATAAAAGAATTATGGAGTTAATATTATTGTCAGTTATATATCAGGAAAAGCAGAGGACCTGTGATACATATTTGTGTGAAAAAGTTTTAAAACTGGAATCAAACATTGGAAAGGTAACTTCGTTGAGATACTGATATTTAAAGAGCTCACAAGTATATATTAGCTGTCTCCAAAAACCTAAAACTTGAATAAATGAAATACATAAATCATATACAGTTCAGGAGGTAAAAAGATGAGGTATACATACAAAATTAAGAAAAATACTGATATGTGTCAAGTGAAAATAGGAAAAAATTTTACAATATCAAAAAAAAAAAAAAAAAAACCAAAATGGAATTTTGAAGCTATAAGTCCAATTTATACATTTAATCATACACAAAAATGAAAGTTGTGTCTGTAACTTTAGTGATGGATTCTCTGGATATGTTACCATCATCCCAGAGAGGAAGTCCAACATGTTGCAAAGCTGTTTCAATTCTGTGCTTGATAAAGTTATTAATGGAAGTGCTAGGCTCAGGATTGATCATTTCTTTCATTTTTGATTTTAAAACACAAACATGAAATACACAAACACAACTAAGTTTCTACTAGTTTCCACCTGTGGAAAAAAGGGTTGGCATACTTGTGTGAGGGAGAGAGAGAGAGAGAGACAGACAGACAGACAGACATTACCAATTGACTTCTCCAGTGTGTATCCAGTACCAGCCGGCAGTTATCTGTAGTCCAACAGCGAGAAGGCAAATTAAGTATGTAAATACCCGGAAATGCATTGTCTGAAGAGGAAAAGAAATGCAAATAGCATAACAAATTTTAAATTATTAGATTTTAAGCATTTCAAACTGCAAATTTTCTCCATGCTGTACAAGAAGAAAACAGTTGTTTCAAAATGTAAAGAGCACTATATCATGTTACGATTTTACACTTCAAATAATTGATGGCAATACAGCTTAAAAGACAAAAGGAGAGGGGGGAGAAGAGTAGCAGAAGAGACAGAAGCAAAGAGAAAAATGGGGGGGAGGGGGGGGAAAAAGGAGCAATAGGAAGTGTCTAGGGGAAAGAGATGAAGGAAGAGAAAACCAAAATGCTAAATCAACTTATGCCACCTGAGTAAATGAAAGGATTTAAGATAAATTCTTACCTTTAACAGAATCAACAATATCAACAATAACACTCGTCTCCTTACTACTCCAGTCATACTGAAATTAGAAAAAAAAAAAAAAAACACAATGGATATAATATTTAAAATTAGTCAACGTTTCAAAAAAAGTCAGTGTAATTAGGGTTTTTTCCTGAGGCACAAGGTGGTGGAAGTGAGTCAAGCAGAGAGTGTGTTTATGCCAGCCCACAATTCCATATAATTATGATTGTATTTAATGGGATTTACAGTTAAATTACAAATTCCCTGGTGCTCTTCAAGTTAGAGAATCATTTACTATGAACTAAAGTTATCTGATTTGGAAAACAGCAGCAAATATTCAAAAAAATGCAACAAAATCTGCTTAATTCATGTAAGCATTAGCATTACGCTAGTTTATATTTAGTCATTTGTTGATCCTCATAGTTATCTAGAATAAAAATGGTCATTTGTACACATGGTATAAGCTTAGAATTATTTTCTGGACTAAATCTAATGTTGCTGAAGCAGATATCCATTCACCAAGTAGTCCACTAATATACATTATACAATGAAACCACATCACATTTCCAATTAAATTTTGTAAGCTTCAATTCTACTGTGCGACTCTTCCCCTCCATCCTTAGACACTTGGGAAATCCTTTCTCTCTCCACCACTCACCATCATCAATCTACTGCACTGAAAATGAGGTCCGCCTACAGGGTTGTCAAGATACACAAGTTTCTCACGATCAAGACTGAACACAGGTGATCTCACTGCTCGTCCATCTGCAGTCAGCGTTTCTGAAACAAATGATTATAGTATATTATACTGCAGCAGATGGCTGCGTGCATAGCATATCAGCCTGCTGTGGCAAAGAGATTAGGATCAATCCTTGCTGAAACCAACTCAGTTTGGTAAGCTTAGCATGGCATGGATTCTTCTTGCTCTTCCATGTCTACGTAACCTCGCCAAAAATGTTGCAAACAATTATAGTGGAAGTCCATTAAACTAAAGCTGATCATTTATCTGTTGACTCAAATAAGGGCAACCCAACCTGTATTTCAGAAAAATGCATAATCTGAAAGTGTGTGGCAAGAGTTCTTGCTGGTGATTTTTAAAAGATGGAAATGCAGCTAAACTAATTATCTATGTTAACTGGGAGCAGAACTTTGTGAGAATAAACATACATACAGACAAATAAATATTCCAATCAACTCAAATTAATACAGAAATTTTGATCAACAACTAAATTTGTATTATAAATGGTGAGGCAATCTGGCTATTCTCCATTTTGTTTTTTTAATCAATGCACTTTTTAATGTTTTAAGGATACCCAGAAAATGTCAACTAATTTTTTTTTTACTGTGTAAGAGTCAAATAAAAACCACAAATGTTACCAGTGATCAGGTACCAAGCATTGTTACATTTCCAATAAAGTCATGACAACCTGATGTAAAAGGGACAGAAGAGTATGGATTATTTGCTCTCTTTATGCTCATCCAGAAAATATAGGAACTACACAAATAAGAAGGTTAACTTGGACTTTTCTCATGCCACATTATTAGTTAAATTAGTAATAAAAATAGATGTTTCCTAACGGGTCATTTCCATTTCTTAATCATCTACTGCTAATTAGCATTACTGTAGTTCAAAACAGTATTTCTCAAGATTCCACCCTAATGATGGCAACCGAAAAAAATATTTGAAATGCCATGTTCATTAGTTGATCAGTCACTATGAATAAGATGTTAAATATCCAAACAAACCACCTACCTTCTGTAAATACATCCTCAAATAATAACTTCTGTTCTTATTACTAATTAAATAGTTCAAAAACTACATACGCAGAGTTTATCGTTACAATGAATACATCAGCAGTCTTATAAGAGTTGTCAAACATCATTGAATACCTGTGATTTCAGGAAACTAGGTCTCACAGTAAACAACAGCAAAAGAACTAAAGAAAAATAAGTGTATTTCTATGAACAGTATAAAATAAAATCCAGGAACATACTGCTTCAAACAAAGATAATATTACAACAAGTAATATACATACCACAAGTTGCTGATTGCAGATCTACATAGTAGATAAAACTCCTGGAAGAAAAAAAAATACATATATATTCACAAACATATATAAAAATAAATATAATAAAACTCATGTTTATGCATTAATGAATATATATGAGATATAAACAATGCACCCAGTACCTTCTCATTGTGCAGTAGGTAAGTCCCAATCTCCATGGTTCGTGGGTCCAGCCAACAAACAGAATCCCTGCATCTTTAGGTCCCCATCGAGCCTGTTAATAATAATAATAATAATAATCACTGTTTACTGAACAAACAAACAAGTGGCAGAAAACTAATTAATGTACACAGATAGTGAGAACATTTTAGGTTAGCCAAAGAAACTTTAAATCAATGAATGTCCATGAAGGACAACACGAAGCCAAAGTCATTTCTTGTGCCAGCCAGAGTGCAGAGCTTACCAATCGTGCTCATAATTCTTTTTAAAATGAAGAACAGTGCACAAGATATTAAAGTTCCGCAAAACCTGATGGGCCGGATGCAGAAGTAGGAAGATATCAAAGCTCTGATAAGAAAAATGGTAGGAATTCACAAAAGGCATCATCCGTAAAAGGTCTTTTTCTCCTAGAGAAGTCATTCAATCAGTCTGAATTCTGACCTAAAGTTTGCTGGATATCAGATTTAAAAAATACCCCTTACACCACACACTTGCTCAGACCCTAAAATATCCACGTAGACAGTACAAAAAGTCTTTCAGCTATCTACAGATACCAATGCTAGGAATCAATCATGAAGTGACAAAAGTTCCAGCAGGACTGTAACTGAATGTAATAAATTGCTGGCTGATAGTAGAAGTGCAAATCTATCAAGAATTGTATTGATAACCAACTATATCTGTTATTTTTCCTGGTGGGGCCTTCTATAGGCCATGAAGGCTTACTGTCTCCTTGTAACAGCCAAGTCGGTCCATTGCTTACCTGTTGTCTACAATTTAAAAAGTGGCCACTAAAGTTTTTATACTCATGATGCTGAGACAAGGCAGCCAGGTAAATTTTAACCCCACATTTTATGTTTCAGTTGCTTCTCTGGGGCAGCAACTGTTCCTAAAACAGCTTTGTCATCTTTTCTCCCATAACACATGTGGTTTTAAATCAGGCTAATTATTTAACAACATAAGCAAGCCCAACTGGGACTTGTGGTTAAATAACAGTTTTTATTTCACCAAACAAAGTAACTCTAGAACTGGAGAGGTCTTCATCCTCGTGTTTCAGTTTAGTCCTGAAAACATTCATGTAAAACACAAATTCTGAGAGGCTAAAAGTGGGCATTTGATTTTCTAGCTAAATTCCTTTCTTACCTGACCGGGTGAGACATTATCAGGCACACTGTCCAAAGTGTTAACTTCACAATTTTCTCCATCCAGAAGGTCCAGAAGGCAGATAACAGGGTGATGCTTGCTGACCAGTAACTCTCCCCAGTCTTCTCGGATTTCATGCTGCTTACCCTAGAATAGTGACAAGATAATTTACTTGCATAGCTCAAAAACAAACCTGGTGTCAGAGGACATCACTGATACACAGAGAGCTCAGGGAGTTCCAATTAAAAACCCTGATGAACCCCTCTGTAGCCTTTAAACTGAAAGCCAAACTAAAAAATCAGTCATTTCATTTCGCTATAATATAACAAAAGTGCCACTAATGAATTTTATACATGTAGACAGGTAACATAAAGAAAAAGGCTTTATTCAGTCACATTCCTCACTACTACTGAGACTAAAAGCAGCAAAAAACTTTTATTGTGTTATCCTCTGGTGCACACAACTGTTAATGTAGGCTGAGATCGGGAAGAGTAGTGGAAAATATGGTCAGCAGAAAAATGCCTGGTGTACTCTGGCTTCAGCAGATCTACCAAGAGTCCCTACTAAAGATCTTTATTTTTAAATATAGAAAACCCATGTCCCCAGCATGGGAAGAATCCATGCTAAATACATACATCCAACCAACCCATTCCCAACCAGGATGAAAACTCAGGCCCTCAACTTTAGCACTCCAATCGTCTGACCGCCAGATAATCATGCCATCCACAAACTACAACTGTTTACGTCATTACACTCCTTCACTTACTTTCACTTTGGGTTCTGAGCTTTTCCCATCTTCCTCAAGTTGCTGACTTGCGGATTTAGCATCAAAGTATGACACAGACTTGGGTATCTTCTTCTCAGCAATATAGATAAGCTGCTTTTCTGACAAAGACCATTCCAAAGTTCCAAACTGTCCTAAAACGGATTTTAAAAACAAAAAAAGTAAAATAATTTTCAGCAAAAGCATGTGGTTATTGTGTCAAGTAGCTTGAATATTTAACACAACAAAAAATAATATCTAAGAATAAAATAAGTAATTAAATAGTTTCAGTCACCGGTCTTGTTAACCTTTGTCAGACTAATGCCACAGGTCACACATCCCTAGTGTTTATAAAGTCATTCCTTGACCCACTTTCTTTGTGACTGGTATAAAAAGTTTACTAAGGTCAGGTGTAAGTTTACACCATCTGTTCAGTTCACAAGAGGCTCCTCGCTGAACATTACCGTGATGACCTCCTTTATTGTTCTGTTTCCAGTTATCCATCTCTAGTGCTTTTGCTGCAGTAAGGCAGATGTTATAACATGCTCTAGTCATGTGGTACATGATGGCTGATCATTATCAAATTTTTTATCCCATTTAGCTGATTGATAGTTGGATCCTGTCTTTAACCCTAACTAACCAGTTTTTAAGCTGAATTTTCACTTGGAAGACAAATCAGTACCAATAATTTCATAGCATCCCAGAGATTCCCTTTTCATAAAGTGGCTGACAGTTGTCTCATGTAAGTCCTCTCTATGTAATCCAGTGATAGTGATGTCAAAGGGTCCTGCTTCCTTTTTCCAGGTGTGCTTGTGTATGTTTCTAAATATGGTGCCTCATAAATATCTCCAGGTATCCATTTTGTTTTAGGTTCACTACCTTTCTTTCCATTTCCATCTTGCAAGCAGTAGTATCCTAAGTTTAATTAAGTACATGATCAGCTAAAGCAGCTACCATGGTGAGCTGTGGTGAGATTGAAAGTTTAAATAATGGTTTCTGCAAGTTGACTTTTGATAAATCGCAGTTGTCAGACAGCTATCAGGATGCTTCAGTACCTTGCAGTGGAGGAAGAGCAGGCAATCATCCTTTCACCTTGTGATACCTTAGTGATATGAAGAACATAGCTGGATCATGCTAACTCCATAAATCAGAACATCAGGATCATGTTATCAATTTTGTTTTCTCTTTTTTCCTCTCTTTCGGGGTGAGCACTGTGAATGAGGTCAATTAAAGTAAATTTTAAAAAGCAGAGTTGTGTATCAGTTTTGTTTCTGCAACGAATGGTACTGAGTGACTGTAACGCAAAGATAGAAAGCAAGCTAGAAACTGTCCCTGGTATATTTTAGCTCCATGATCAAAACACCTGATTGTTACCCTTCTTTACCCTGACAACACCACTTAGTGACAGAACAACAATCACAGTTGGTTTACTGGGCAAACTGAATCAGCCATGAGAACATCAGGGTAAAGAGGAGTTAAAATACATTTTCTGTCATGAAGTGAACCTGTAGTCAGTATTAGGCTATATACATTCAGTACCATCAGATAAAGTTAAGCTGGTGGCAAGTTATCAGAACACTCGATTATGGCTCCAATGGGTCAGAGTCTGGCATGGTTTTTAACTTACTGAGTACAAGTCTATTTCATATGGATTTCTTCTGGCTTCAGGCTCTTTTCATTCACCAGGGTAGTCAAAGTCAACTTTGAATCTGGCATTTTCAAGCCAACACATTGCTTTTGGTGCCACGTAACCCATGATTTATGTTTGTGATTAGGCAGAGATATCTAGGGACAGAATACCAACATTTAAACTCTACAAGGTTTAGATCATCTAATTGTAACACCATACACTGACTATCTGATCAAGGTTCAAACTTTACTGTTTGCAAAAGAACCATCCTCATTCCCAAAATGTATATAAAAATTACTACAGTGAACCAGTTACATTGTCTTTTTTTTTCTTAATATCATTTTCTCCATGATTTACAAACCCAGCCACTTACCATCAGGTTCATATATTTTTCCATGTTTATCCAAAGACTGAGTGTCAATATTTAGAATCTTCCTTGTTCCATCCCATATCTAAAAATGAAAAATATTAAGCAGTTTTGAAAAAATATTAGTTGGCAGAGCAATTTCTCTATAAATGAAACAACATATATTATGTTTATACAATATATAAGGCAACTTACCACCTCGAAAATTTATAAAGAAAACAAGCCTGTATTAGTTCTCATCTTTCTATAGATAACTTGCTCATAACTAAGCATTTTTAAATAATAAAGATGCCTGTTATTGTTAGTAGTTGTTGTACAAACATATCATAAGGTTTGAAATTTTTACAGGGTACAGTAAGGATAGATTCAAAAGTGTCCACTCTTCTGATATAGCACATGGTCTCCAGGAGTGAGGAGGCACCAGTTGCAACCTGGTAACTGGTTTGAGCAACCAAGTCAAATCCCTGTTGTAGTTCCTATGGTGATCCCAACTGAGGAAACTGCATACCAGCCTATCACTGCCTGGTCAAACAAGATCCCTGCTAAAAATGTAGAGTCAGGGTTGCCATTCTAAAACTTGTTAAATGGAACACTTATGAACTTTTCCCGACAGCAGTAGAATAGGGATCACATCTCACCTTGAACTGTTAATGGTTCAAGAGCCTCAATGGAGTTCAATATCCTAGGCTTTCAACCATTAACAAGAAGTGACAGATCCTCTGAAGAAAGAGGGGTGGTATTCTAATATCTGTGAAAGAGGGAAACCCTTCCACATGGTATGATCCAGATGGACTCTGATGTTACAGAGAGTGAAGTTACTACTATATACTTTTGTAGAGCTATACAGAATTTAGCAAATATATACTACATACAAACTTTAAACTGTTGATATAGATCTACCTATCTCTTGTCCAATGGCATATTGACAAAAAAGTCTATTATAGGAAGTCATTTTAATACATATAGAGCTACATGAGAGAAGGATTTAAGTGAAAAAAGACTACTTGGTATCTTGCTATTTTAAATGATGTTACACATACCCTTCCATGTAAAAGAGACAGACAGCAACAATGATGCATCACATAAGCTGGAAAGTAGATGAATGCTTGACAAGTTCCTCGTTGTTATTGAAACTGTATTTGTTAAAAAGCAAGCTCAACTGCTCCTTCTCGCAATATGGAATTATAAGAAAACAAACTGGAAGAAATATTATCACGGACTGGAAAACAACACAAGAAACGTTGATGTCAACACTGGCTCTGGGGACAAAGAAAATATAAAACTTTCTGGACCAAAGAATTGGATAAAATATCCTCATAAATAAAACGAGTTAAGATAACCTTTTATATCAGAAAGTAATGCAGAAAACAAGGAGAGAGACAGATCCACAATGAATAACTCAAATGCCCAGTCAAGAAAAACAGCAAAATCAGGAGAGTAGAAAATGTGGCATCATAAAAAATATAGGGAGCTGAATTAAAAAACAGCTGGAAATCTGTGAAATGACTTGAAAAGAATCCCGGAGTAGCCCATGTGAGGTCAATGGGTTGTGTTAAGGTAGGAAAGGGCTAAGTATCAAACAAAACCGGGTTGAAATTAGCAAATATCTTGAAGCTTCCTTCAGGAAAAAGCAACTAGAGATCATATAACAGCAGCTGATGACATCCCAAAACCTCTCATGCTTGCAGAAATGGAGATGGTAATGTAGTACATCAAGGGTTTAAGAAAAAGGCCCAAGGACCAGATGGGACCACAACCATATTCTACATTTTCTAAAAGTATGAAAGAAACTAGTACTTCAGTTTTTCACTAGATTATAAAATGAAGATACAAGAAACTGAAAATCTAAGAACAAAGCAGATAGCTATAGACCAGTTTTCCTTCCAAGCTGCTCAGCTAAACTAATGGAACAAGTTGTACATTGATGCTAAACGTGTTGGCTAGAATTTTAAAATATCCTTACACTAACATAGGCAATTTTCACAGATCAGCAATCAGCATATGAGAAAGTATAGAAGTCTGGCCTCTTCTGCCAACTCATTAAATTATTAGTACCTATGTGAGTAATCAAATAAATTAAAGCTTTTACTGTTGACTGGTATGCAATAGTAAAAATAAGTGGCTACATATCACCATACGATATCTTGAGCAAAGGTCTACTACAGGGAGCTTCCTCGAGCCATTCCCTCTTTAATAATATTTATTTGAATATGAATAGTATCACAGATCACATAGAATGTTGATATAGCTTTATATGCTGACGATTTAATACTTGGGCATCCGACTCCAACATTTTTGCAACAGAAAAGAATCATGAATGCTGCTGCAGCATGGGTGGGTTATGTTATTGAAAATGACATTAAATATGGGGAAAACTTCACTACACCCTTTAAAATCAACATTCATAAAGCAAACTAATGGCCTCAGATAATTCACGACAATCTGTAACGGCCTCAGGACAAGATACCGCAATACTTAGAGGTTACACGATATACTTAGCTCAGGTTTGGAAAACATTAACAATGTTGGAAAATCACTCAGAAAAAAATGCCTTGTCCTAGTTATAGCCATTTTGTGGGGTGCTGATGGTAGATGCCTTCAGATACTCCACAAGGTTTATATCTTGCCAAAGATAAAATATGGCAGCATAGCATGGAATGCATGTCTCTATAAAAACTTGGATAAGCTATGTTGTTCAAAATCAAGCCACAATACATATAGCTGGTGTTTTATGCATCACACTTATCATCATCAACCTTCTCAAGTTATGGAATAAAATATTCCTCATAGACTTAAATGACCAACACTACGTTTGAGTTACCAATAGTTAAGTGAGAAGTTTGAGACAAATATATGCTGATGGAGATTCACGATAGACCAGCTGTCACCTCCTTGGGTAGCACCACAATGTTATAATGAAGATCTTATTTTATCTATCATGTTCTAAATCAAACCATCTCAATAATTATTCAACCTAGCACCCAAAGCATTAGATACATTACTTCAGGATTCAGTGAGAATATATGCAGGAGAAGCAGTTGTTGTTGGTTTTAGGCCTGGCGATGTAGTAGTTCATATAATAATGCCAGCTGAAAAGGATAAGATAAGATAGTGGTACCAGCCAGAGCTATTTTTAGTACCTACTGAGCAAAGATAGTGGCATTTTTAAACAGCTTAGAATACTTGCTGGCACTTGAGGTAGCCTGCCATGTGAATATCCTCACTGATGTTAGTCTCTCTTACAATCTCTGAAGAATGAAGGAAAAAAAAACTGGTCCAGAGCAGCAAATACATTATATACTTGTAAAGCAAAGCTGAAAGAGGTTTCATATTTATATTGCAGTCGGAAAGCAGGCCAAACTGCCAAAACTGCCACTGAGTTATGTCAGCAGAGCTGGTATTGACTTCTTGAATATGAAACCATGTCAACCTGAAAGAGATGATTCTGAGAACAACATATGCCCTGATTTGAAGACTTTGCTAACCTGGCTCAAGCTTTGCACAAGCAGTGGCAAATATTTTCATTCAATGTCTTGTGAAGAGATGGTGTAAGCAAATCATCAGTACGACGAGGTGACACTCAACTGAACTTTGCAAATGCAAGCCAGCATTTTCATTGCAAAATGATAATGCAAATAATATCATGCTCTTCATGGCGAAACTTTTACTTAAATGGATAATTTCTACGAAAAATATACAAACAAGTGTCATCACTTTATCTTCTTTTCCTTTTTAAAATATCAAAATATCAGTACTTTGTCACATAAGCTCGCTTTTTTTCGTCAGAAATGCATTTCTTTTCTGATTAAAAGTAATTCTGCACCGTTATTTTTTGTGTGGAATGACCATCATCTTAACTGTAAACTTAACACAAGCAACTTCAATTTCAGTATGTGGATTTGCTTCCCTTTTTCAGAAAGGAAAAATTACAATATAATAGTTGCATACATATTTAATAAAAATGCTAGTTCACCAATTTTACTGTGGTATTTACACAACGTGTGTGTATAATAAACTCTTAATTGTTTGGCTATTGCAGGTTTCTAAGCTCCACTGAGCCACACTGGTTAGCGAATGAGTTGATGCAGTAGATATACAATGTAAATGCAATGTATACCACCTGGGGTGCATTCCCACCCACTATCCTTCGAATCTGTATTACTTAACACAGGTTGAGCCATAGGAACTATGACGTATAGTGCCTTCCCTATTAGTATAATCTTTTGTAACAATAAATTTGTATCACTCAAAACCCCACCTGCTTTGTATTATGAGTATATTTGAGTAACACTAAGCCAGTTCAACAAATACTAGTGCTTACCGACTGATGTACAAATGTACCCCAGGTGGAATAAGGTTAAAATGATGGTGGGATAAATCGTTTACCTCAATTAAATCTTTTTCTTCTCCTTTTTTGTTGACAACACGTCTTATTACAGCTCGGTATTTTCCTGATGGAGAATCCTTGTTCCAGAGTCTTTTAAAGAAAACAAAACATAAAAACAAAAATGGTATCTAATTATTTTTACGCAGCACAGCATAATTTCAATTTTAGAACTATATTTGCTGGGTTTTTTCCTAAATTCGCAGACCCTTAAAAAGTAACGTTAAAACAAAGAGAAGACAATTCATGTTGTAGAGATAAGGAAGAAAACGCAATCTGTACTACATAACCTAACTTAAACAAAACTGGAAAAATCCATGTTTATTTATGCCATATTAATATTTTATAATTCTGTTTATTTTGAGACAGATTCTTTTACTGTAAACAGACAGAGATAAGTTTCAGATTTCCATACATACACTAAACTTGCTAGCTACATGTCAACATTTGACAAAAGGAAATACACTAAGAAACAAGGAAGTCTGCAACACGTCTAAGCCCCTTTTTTTTTTTTTTTTGGTCAGCAGGTATACCAGTATCCAGCATGTCGTCGAACCATTCTGAAGATTAAACTAAAAAAAGATTCCAAGAAATTTCCCAAAGCTAATTCCAGACTTACTCTTTAGAAACTTCTTGAGGAGGAGATCGGAACAAAACGCTGAAGCCACCATCTGTAGTTGCAGTGAGAACATGAGTCCGAGAAAATTTCACCACCTCTGTTCGGTCGATGTCCCGCTGTGTGTGTTCCGAGTACACAACAACATTTTCAGAGGTAGACTGTGGAGAGATTCTGGCAAGAGCAGGAAGTGGAAACTTCACGTACTGTTTAAATAGTGTTACAGCTTCTTCTACCTGCATTTAAAAAAAAAACAACATTATTTATTGAATAAATACCTTTAGAATTAATTATTAAATATACGAAGAAAAATTCTCTTAAAGTTAGCAGAGGAAACTCCAAAGCACCAACACAAACATCAAAATAATATATTATTAAAAAATTCTCCTTTTTCTGATGATAAGAACAAACAACCAACCTGTGATGGAATAAGATGATTTGTACACTGCATTATAATGTAGTATACTTTAAACTCCATTAATTATATAATCCAGGCAATTGGTATAAGAAAACTGCCACTTCGTTGTCATGACAAGAAATCCCATGCCATAGTGGTTTACCTCTCTGTTTAGCAAAAATTGATTTAATTTTTCATGAAGTGCAAATCTATAATGAAATAGTTTGTGCAAAAGTGTATAAATTATGGAAAAAACTTCTATTTGTAAATATATCATAATGGATATGAAAGAAAGATAAACATTTAAAAATTATTTTGCATTTGTACGCTTAAAAGTGCTGTTAAATATATATAAATACAAAAACTTGTGCTGCAGTTATGAGGATATAAATGCTTACCCTTCCAAAAAAACAACAAAAAAAAACAAACTCTACATGTTACTTTGGATTTCATTTTCTTACACTCAACACTGTTTCTTCAACTGAAGACTTGCTAATCATTAATTTATAGTTTAGATTACTTATTTAAAAAGACAGAACCAAAATCCCTTAAACACTGCCCTCCTAGGGAAAAAGAAATACTCAATCACAACTATCAGGAATTTATTCCCATTCATTTACAATTACATAACTTTTTTTTTTTTTTAAATTTTGAGCCATTCTAAAACTTTAGCCTATTTATAATAATGTCCCATAATATTGTTAATTGTAGGTAACAGACTGCATCTGTTAACAAGCTCAAGATTATTTATTTTTAAAAACCTCTATCAGATTTCTTCTCAAAGGTCAAACCCAAATTTTTCAAATCTAATCTAGCTAATATAATGGTAAAAAAAACATTAGCTTATGGAAAAACTAAATGTTCAATGACTGCATTCAGCTTTGCCAAAGCAATATTTTGTTCTTCAGTGCATAAAACCCAAGTTGGAGTAAATGTAGGGTGTTGAAAGAAGAAAAAGGAAATGCAATAGATATTTCAACATTCCCCTAACACCAAGCAAATTGCCCTCTCCTTTGCTGCATTCTCCAGATACTGGCAGATTTCTTCCAAAGCCAGGGATAACATCTAATCTATGATGACTAAAAATTTCTGGCTTTGGGAGATAATCAGTTGTTTTAATCGTTTTACATTAATGCTTCAGCCATAGAAAACAGTAAATATAAGTATATTCATAACACTCGTGCGGCATTCACTAGGTAAAGACAGATTTACTTTTGTCAAACAATTATCCAATGAACAATCTTACAACTTATATGAAGCTTGCATACAGCTTTTTCTGCAAAAAACAACAAAACATATTAAACAGACATTATAAAAAATTACATTTTAATGCAGATTGATTTCTTTTTATAAATAAAGTATTTCATTCTCAGGTAATGGCACAGATCATTATTAATGACTGGGCAAGTTGAGAATCTTTAGCAACTTTGTACAACTATCATAATATTGATACAAACATAGTGAACAAACTAGTGTTCTCGACTCTTTGTTCTGTCATTACAACCAAACCACATATTTATATATGGTATGGCTGACTCCACTTATAGGCATACCCTTTAGATTGGTAAAAAGTGCAAATATAAGTGAGTTAGGAGTAATCTCATATTAAGTTGAATAATGTCTTTTTTTAATGTGAAATGTAAGCTATTCTATGTTCTCTAGTGCTTATAATCACTCATGTATTATCATCTTAAGGGAAAAAATGTAAAAAAGCTATTGCTACTGCATGTAACGTAGTAATAGGCACTAGAAAATGGTATTGGCATCATCGTTAACAATATGGATTAATATGATAGTAATCACAAAGTAAAACAAGGCAATTTTGTGGCTAATCATATCAAGCTGCTTGTAAAAGTCACTGATACAATTTTTGTTTTTGCACTGCACATCCTCCTTTTTTAACTATTTCTTCGATTCTGCATATGAAAAATTTTTCAAAACAGCAAAATTCTCTTCTAGGAATAGATGAAAATTGGTCATAGAGCTCAGGCTGCCATCCTTCAGCAACATTTTTTAAACAATCACTACGCTGTTTATTTTATGCAATTAATAGCTCTTTTTATGTACACGTAAACCTTTGTATATCACCTGGAGTGCATTTGCAGCCAACTACCTTTCAAATTTGTATTAGTCAGCAAGGGGCACTGACACTTACAGCGCCTTCTTCATTTAATAACAACTCTTGTGTAAGGACAAATCCGTATACCGCTCCCACCTCGTGTGTTGACTAAATATACAGCCAGTTCAACAAAAATACCAACTAGTGCTTCTAGGCTGAATCAGGTGATCCAGGTAAGGTGGAAAACAGGACGACGTATACAGAGGGTTCAGCAGCTCCCACATTTGTCACTTAAGGTGGCCAAAGTGCGACGGTGAGCACGGTGTCCACAGCGAGATAATTCGGGAATTCGGAAAGACCGACTCTAAGCTGACTTGACCACAGATTGTGGGTGTAATATGGTTCTCTGTAACTAAAAGCAGCACTGCCAATGGTCCAGCAACACGTACGTTCTCTTAGTCTGTATTGTCTTACATGAATCCATCTTAGTCTCGTTCGTGTTTTTTCGTGGAAGAGTGGAGCGGGGTTAGAAACCTACAGTTAGGACCGTCTCTGAAAGAAGTCGAATAAATAAGTAAATGATGCGTTATCTTGTTTACCCCGTGATGGGGGGGGAGGAGATGGAGAGGAGGAGGAGGGTAGGGACAGAGGCCGGGGGGGGGGGGGGGAGAGAAGTAAATATTCACCAGGCGGTGTTTGAAAACTGTTCCTGTGGACAACATCTTAGCTAAGCATCGATAGGACTGCATCGGTTAACAAATACGCCTTACGACTGGGCTTAGGTCTAACAAAGATCGACAGGAAGTTGGCGGAATACCTGCAGCATATTTCTCGCTCCTCTGTCTCTCTGGCTGTAACCGGTGTTATACTAAAAAAATATATCCCCCCCACCACCACCACCTCTCTCCCGCTCTCGTACCGGTGTACCGGCAAATTCGGCCCTCCGGTAAAAATAGCAGCAAGGCAGCCGGAACTTCCACGTTCATTCTGCCCTCCCACTTTTCACAATGAAGTCCTAGTCTGCATTGTAAATCTGCACCATCATAGATGTCGATGGCCAAGTGGACTTCGGCCATAAATTGATAAACAGTAGTCGAAACACCGAATAAAGCTTTGTCACGCATTGTCGATAATCTCTCTCTCTCTCTCTGTGTGTGTAATGACGTCATCCCCTCCCTCTCTCTCTTTCCCTCCTCTGTGTAATGACGTCATCTCTTTCTCTCTCTCTGTGTAGTGACATCAGCTCTCTCCTCTCTCTCTCTCTCTCCTCTCTCTGTGTATGACGTCATCTCTCTCTCTCTCCCTCTCTCTCTGTGTAGTGACATCATCTCTCTCTCTGTCTGTCTCTCTCTCTCTCTCTCTCTCTCTGTGTGTAGTGACATCATCTCCTCTCTCCTCCTCTCTCCTCCCTCCTCGTCTCCTCTCTCTCTCTCCTCTCTCTCTCTCTCCCTCTCGTCTCCTCTTGTGTAATGACGTCACATCCCTCCCTCTCTCTCTCCCTCTCTCTCTGGGTAGTGACACATCATCTCTCTCTCTGTCTGTCTCTCTCTTCTCTCCTCCTCTCTCATGCTCTTCTCCTCTCTGTGGTAGTGACATCATCTCCTCCTCTCCCTCTCTCTCTCTCTCTCTCCTCTCCATCTCTCTCATCTCTTGTAATGACGTCATTCCCTCCCTCTCTCTCTTTCCCTCTCTCTGTGTAATGACGTAATCGCTTTCTCTCTCTCTGTGTAGTGACATCATCTCTCTCTCTCTCTCTCCCTCTCTCTGTAATGACGTCATCTCTCCTCTCTCCCTCTCTCTCTGTGTAGTGACATCATCTCTCTCTCTCTGTCTCTCTCTCGATCTCGATCTCTCGTCTCTCTCTCTCTCTCCTCTCTCTCTCTCTCTCTCTGTGTAGTGACTCATCTCCCTTCTCTCTCTCCTCTCTCTGTGTAATGACTCATATCTCCCATCTCTCTCTCTCTCCCTCTCCTCTCTCTCTCTCTCTCCTCTCTCTCTCTCCCTCCTCTCTCCTCTCTCTCTCTCTCTCCCCCCCTGTTTGCTCGAACCCCTACTTCAATATTTAATATTCCTAATTTGCTTTAGTTGGTAAATGCTGAAATTTCTCGCACTGTTGTTGTTTTTTTTTTTTTTTTTTGTCCGTTTGCTTCTACTTTCACTCTTCCCGTCCTTGAGAGGTGCACGAAGAAGTCTTCTTCGAGATGCTTTGTCTTTTTTTTTTCCTCCTATTTTGAAAAATGTCCGGGAGTTTTGTTTGAAAGGTTTGTTATCAGATAAGTCGGCGCTTATCTGTGTTCTATCTGTCAATGACAACACTCGATCGCACCTAACCTGAAACCCCGATGGCTGGTGTGTGTATTCTCCTGGCTCAGGGGGGGGGGTGGGGGGGGTGGTGGTTTGATACCGCAAAATCGTTCACACAGTTCAAAAGAAACTTATGCCGCTACAATAAATCCAACAGCTAATCTGCATCAATATTATTAATTCTTTCGAGTATATTTAACGTAGATTTAAAATTCGTTATTATTATTGTTGTTGTTGTAGGACTCGAAAATACCAGTAAAGTAATCGTATTCCTTTAAAATAGATGAGGGGGAGATAATTCAAATGTTGTTTCCCTTTGATTAGGAAACGAGAACACGGCATTGCAAACACTGCAAAGATAATTGTTGCTTAACGTCAAATTTTGATTCTAAGAATTTTAATTACCCATTATGGTGGAAGTGGTGATGAGTCTCTAGCGTCTACTGTTCGATGATTTTATTCACATAATCAAGAAATCATTCAAGGAATTTTGCTCTGTCTAGCAAAACGATTGACTTATTGAATCGTTATAGTGTAACTTATATATGTATTTCAAAACAATGTGCAGTAGATATATGTATATATATAATAAAGATTTATATTTATATTTATCAATATTATGATCTGATTGCTCTGCTTCTAATTAAGTAATTTATTAAATACATTGAAAATGATTGAGTGCTTGTTGTAAAAGTTTGTTATTATTATTTCTGAAGTCGGTTTTGAGGCCAAGCAGTTGGTTTCTATCTTGTGATTGAGCCTTTGTGTGTGTGGCAAAGCTGCATATCTGTTGTTCATCCACCTGAATTCAGGAACTCTTTTGTGTTAGAAACGCACAAAGGTTCCACTTCTGTTGACGTCACCTGCGAAATCCCGTTAATTAGTTAAGATACATTAAGGTACTGTTTTCTCTAACTAGAGAGGAAACAACAGTTGAATACGATGTTCAGTACTGAACGACAATTGAACGCAGTGAACGCAGGTATAGTTATTTTCTATCGGGTGCTAGCCAGAAGACATTTTAAAGTGACAGATATACGAAACCTTGGCTTGTAGCTGAAAGCTTGAATTTATTTATTTATTTATTTATTTATTTTCGCATCAAAAGTTTTGTTTCGGCTCAAAAAGAGATAGTCATATATTTCGTCGGTAAAGAATAATTCACACACACACACTGTTGTCATGGCAGCTGAAGTAGAGAAGAACCTGGCAGCTGCTTTACATACTGCCTCGCTATGATATAGTATTAAAAATAATGCGATATATTCACTCCCCTGACAGTAAAAGCATAGTATGTAAATCTTTTCTTTTTTCCAGACCTTTAAAATGTCGCATAATAGCTAGGATGTGACAGAATGCGTGCTTATATGTATTGGATACGTTTTGGTGCCTCTGATGAGATGACGAAACTACCCGAATCTTGCCGAACTATTCCGATTTGATTCACGTGTTAATACCGCAATACCCGCGCACCAGACGTTCACCTGTCGCTGAAGACAACAGCGGACTGAGAAGTAAGTTCTAAAGCTACTCCTCTTTGTGTTTTTTTTTTTTTCTTTCTTGAAAACTTCTTGTTCGTGTCCGTTTAAATCACCATAGGTCTAACAAAAGAATAAATCAGTCAAATTTTACGGATAAAATTTCGTGCCAGGCAGGTGGCCGCTTACGTCCATGTCGGTCGCTGTTCGCACGTGGTGTTGAAGGCGACATCTTCCTAAATACTAAGCCTAATTCACCCGGAACGGTCTTGGCTGCTTTCGACATCCCAACCCTTTTAGCTTTATGTAAAAACCTTTCTTGCCTATTGCTCGCTATTTTGCTCTCTATTTTGTTGCCCATCATTGATTCGCGGAGATTCGCTCCCGTCACGTGACCCCCCCACCACCGGAAGTAATAACTTGTATAGAGAGAATTTATCAACTTAAGGGGCATTACTTAATATATTGAACTTTGCTATAGCCCTTATAACGGAGCCTATTACTATTATAAAGCTATTATTTCGAACCTTTTCGCAGCAAAAGTATATTTGGAATCTCAGCGAATAAGAACTTTTCGCAAATGAATGCGCAAGGGGATTTAAGTCTCAGTTACCTATCTCCATGACTCCTGTATCGTATTTTCAGTGTTGGAAGCTGCGATATTTGTGTTAGCGAACCTAAAATGCGAATCGGAATCTAGAAATGGATTTAAGAACTTATACGGTATATAAATCAGAACGTCTAATCTAAAGAACTTTTCCTTTTTCTTTTTTTTACATATGCTTTACAGATATGTGAGTTATTGCCTGCGATTTTCTTTTATTGCAATCAGCTGTTTTGACAAAGAAATAAATTATTTTAATTTTATTTTTTTTTAAATTCACTTTTATGTACCCAATATCTTCAGGTCGAAGGAAAGGTTTGTTTGATAGAAAAAAAACACTGCTTAATTGCTTTTGTCGACTAGTGAAGAGAGCACGTGTGATTTATTACCGTCACCTCCGGGGAGAGCCGTGTGCCGCCTGCTGAGGCTTGTTTATTCTCTTCTAGGTAACAGCAGCAGTAATAAAATAAAAATTCGACGTTTGTAAAATCTATGACGTATTGACGGCGTCGCTCTGTTCTGCGCACAAATATCGAAGATGAACCGGGGGGAGATGCGTTCGGTTTGGGGCGGGGGCGAAACTGGCAAGGGCGAAGTAATTTTTGCCACTGTCGAAGAGTCTCTTTCACACCCACGCACAGGTACACGCACCCGTGGGGTCCAGAAAGTTTCGTATAGAAATCTAAATCTCTGTCCTTAACAAATGCAGACGTACGTACGTATGACAACAGCCATATATATAGAAATTAAAAATAACAGGAGAACAGCGTAAGATTGTCTGGAGAAATCGTGTGAAGGGATGGAGCCGGTTGATAATAGCCCGTAACGGGGCTGATAGGTTCTCTTGTATTTTTGGTAGATACCGTTGGCGATCTGCGTTCGTTGCACGATGTCGCTTATTATCTATCTCCTGTTGGCTGGAAACCGACATATTACTTTCGTGTTCTCAGCATCATTTCTACGGGGAGAAAAAGTCGAAAGTCAGTAAGAGAAAAGGAATGGCTGCCCGCGGAAGAAACAATGGCTTTCCGAGGCGTGGATGGTTGGTACGCCGCACAAAACGACCGGGGCTTGAATATGTCGCGCATGCGTGAAGACTGCAATTTTAAAAAAAAAGGGGGGGTCGGGTTTGACAGGGTTAGGGTTTTAGTTGGAGGCAGTTGTGATGAGGGGACTTTGAACATTAAGATTATACAAAATGTGAGTACAGAAAGAGATGGGATGGGGAGATCCTATTAACCCACTCGATTAACTCCCCCTAAACGGGGAACAGGTACCCTTCTCTTCCTTGACGGATAACTTCAGGGGCCGGAAACGCCGTCTTTACATGGCCGTGCAGACAGCACGGAAAGCTGCCCCCTCGGTTGATTTTTGGCAGCCAGTGTGGAGCGGACGAGGATTTCCGTGTCCCCTCCCGAGTGTCGTAACTTAGAAAAACACGCTTTTACAATCTCATCTCGGCAAACGCGAGAGTTCTCACAGTCCCCCCCCCCTTTAAAGGGTGGCCTGTTTTGGATTATGTTTAAGAATTATCGAAGATTATGGAGCAAATATCAAAGTTAAGGTTTGTCAACTATCAGCAGTGGATCAACTAATAAATAAGCCAACATGTCTGCTTAGCTTAATTGCAGGATACGCATTGACCGGTGTTAGTTTTAAAAAAGTGGCAACGATAATCATTTCCTCGCCTGGCCGGGTACTTTCGGGCTCTTGTATAAACTGCTGAGGTTGAGGTTTTCAATATGGCTTAGTTAATGGTTTCTCTCCTTTTTTTTGCAATATGCTTACCGGCATCTCACCATCTGTTTTCACAATGCCGGTTTTGCTGACGTCGTTTTCTTACTTCTGACTGGCAGTGATTCATTATGTACGATCCTAATTCTTTTCCTTTGTTCAGTGCTACGTCGAGTCTTTAATATTTACCAACTAGAGCGTGTTATTGTTTATTAGCATCGTTCATCCAATCGCCACTTTAACCCTTTTGTGTCATCACGGACCCAGCAGGATGTCTGTGTGAACGGTAAGTTAGTTCATACCGAGAATACGTCGTCGTTCCTGTTCCTCCGATATCTTTACTTGGTGATAGTTTTAATGATTGCTTTCTGGTACCGTATGTTTATGTAAATGATATCGGACCACGTGATTAACGGTGATTGGTAGCTTCGTTTGGCAGATTTAAAAAAAAAAACAAAAAAAAACGCCTAGCCGTCGCCCCCAAGCGGAAAATTGTAGAGGAAATTTGGCTGGTGTATGAACCACCATTTGTGGGATGAAGTCAGAAACTGGAGCAGAAATAGATGGGAAGGAAAAAGAGAAACCACAGAACCGGAAGATGGGTACCTGACTTTAAGGTCAGGAGCAGGACCTTTCTTGAGACTTAGTCGGTTAACCGGTTACCATTATTTCTCTGTGAAAGTTGGCATCTTGCAAGACGACAGTTGGGAGAGGGGCGGACTGGTTTTGGCCGAGAGCTTATACGTATTAACAACGGAGAGAGGGGAGACCTGACTGGGCTGAACAAAACCAGACATGGCTCGGTGTAATGTGGTCGGATGAGAGCGGGTCTGAAATATCTGGACCTGAAGCCCGACTGCTGCGAGCTAGGAAATGGCGAGGGAGCAGCGCGGTTGTTCGACTAGAGACCTGATAAAAATTTACGGGATCCTCCCAAAAGAGAGAGAGAGAAAGAAGAAGAAGAAGACGAGAGAGAGAAGAGAGAGAGAGAGAGAGAGAGAGAGAGATGTGGTGAGAAAGATCTGGTGAGAAAGAAGGAGAGAGAGATATGGTGAGAGAGATATGGTGAGAGATATATGGAGAGAGAGATATGGAGAGAGAGATATGGTGAGAGAGATATGGAGAGAGAGAGGATCACATTAACTTCACTGTAATCTTTCACACAGGTGGTGATGGGTTTATACTGCAACAAGATGATGGTCGGAAGCGCGATGTAAATTTAAGTACTAGGAAAGAGATCGGGCTGACTTATTGAAACCTTAGCTTGTCCAGCTGGGATCTCCAGATCAGAACCTACGTGGGATGAACCAGGCTGAAGGGTCAGTGTCAGTCAGCTCTGACCTGTTTGAGAGAGGAACGGAAGTTACTCACAGGGCGGTATTTTCAGAAGCTACTGAACAGGTGGCCCAAAAGATATTTGGCACCACTTCACACGAAGGATGGTGACAGCGCCTCAATTAATGGTTTACGTTCTGACGCAGAACGAACTGGATTTTCCGTGTTTCTTTGTTGTTGTTGTTTTCTGGAATAATGCATTCCCATTAACGTTAAAGCTTTTATTGAAAATGCCGATAAATTTCCGTGCGGCAGGCTCATCAATTTTGAATGTGAGAGAGAGGAAGATGGAGAAGAGAGTAAAAGTAAATATTGTATGAGGAAAAAAAAATTGCACTAAAATCCGATTTTAATTTGACGATGAACGAGCGTTAAAATACCAACTTTTTTTTTTATCATCTTTGGTCTGTATTTCATTTCACTATTGTTATGTTTACCGCCTGTGATTGGTTTGCAGCATTTGAACTGAACCAAGAAGCGGTGAATAGCAGTTCATGCGTAAAATTAAAAATTTTTTTATAGTAGAGCCACGTGTTGATACAGTGCGCTGTGATTGGCTGTCATGCAAGCGATCAGAAGGAGCCACACCTGAAAGGTATAGTCAGTGATATCTTTGCGGAATACTATGGCTCCTGAGAAGGAAAAAAAATCACGTGACAAATGTATATAGAAACCACAAGTGAGGGCTGCTCCATGTGGCAGATTGCAGCCCGATTTTCATGTTTCAGAAGGAGCTGTACGCAAGACTCTGAGGAGGATACACGAAGTTGGCAATGATGTCAATAGATTTGCATGACATCAAAGGTATACCGACTGCCGACAGGTACAGACGCATAGTCGTCTCTCATCCATCAGGACATTTTATTCTGGAAAACATCTTATTGCGCGGGAATTCATCTTCCGTCATGGCACTGGCCTTAAGCATACAGCCAGTGAGGTGACAAACTATCTAGAACGTAAAGAGGTTGATGGACCTCTCACGAAGATGCTTTGGCCTTCACAAACTATGTGAATACCGTTGAGGCTGTATGGGGTTATATGGCTATTGAGAAAGTCAGACGACAGCCAAACGTCTTGTACGAATGTAAAAAGTGCTACAGGATATTTGGAACAACATTCCATCGTCATACATTAATATCCTGTATAAGGTGAACTGCTCTATATAAAGTGAAGGGCTCACGTACCGGATTCTAATGAACTGTGCAATGTATTCATTTTGTTTTCATATATTTTCTGTAATGATGCTTTGTATATATAATATATTTCTCTCAATTGCAATTCTTAAATATTTGTGCATACCTGTATGTTTCCATGATTTAAAGAAATTTGTGTGTGACCTTTTTTTCCCACGGTATGTCTCTTTACTTAGTGCCTGTGTCAGTACGGACTGTAAACATTCGCATGTGAAATTAAATGAATTATTGTTCCACAGTTAAGGAGGGTTGGGGATAGAATAAGATAAAAATAAATGTGCTCAGTCCAGCGAACACCATTATGTCTAAAAGTCATGAACAGACTTGACAACTGGCTTTGGAGACTGTTTTTTTTTTTTTTAAATATGCCGATGGAGATGGAGAGAAACTTAGAAATCGTGTCCGGCCACTAGCTTCTAGCGCTGCCGTTTACGAATTTATTGGCCGAATACATTCGTGTCCTTCAGATGACCGGACCTATTTTTTTCGAAAGCCGTTTTAATCCGTAATCCGTGAACAATTCCTGCTTGCTTCGTAATCCTAACTCGCTATTGCTTCCGCTGTCGTCGTCGTCGTGCGTGCACTTCGATTGTCAATCCTGAAACCTAATTAAACACCTTATCTTCGGTGCAGCCGACCCAGTATCCCCAGATCAGTTTGTCATGGAAGATTCCTAAAACACAGGTCGCCCTTTTACAGGCGCTGTGTTGCGTTCAGGATAACCTGACCTATCTCCGTAAGGCCATTTCAGCAAACCTCATTTATTTGCTTGCTAAAGAGATTTTTAGAGAACCGACCAATTTTACCCTCACGGGAACAACGCCCTAGAGCTCCACGAAGGGGGATAATTTTAAAATTTTAGATACGTCGCCACAAACAAAAGAACGGAGTAGTAGAGGCCTGGCCGGAAGTTCGGCGCGGCCATTAGGGAGTTGCTTTTGAAGGTGATGCGAATCCGTTTAGAGGTAAGGATCGTTATTTTTTAGGCTGGACCAATTCGCTAGGGGAGGGAAAAAAAGTGAAGGTGGTGTTCTGAAAGTAAATATCGATCGCCCAGTTTTTTTTTTTATTTACTGCTAAGTTCTTGGCATGCATATCTTACCTGTACGTGTGTGTGTGTGTGTGCTTGGCAGCAGAGAGATCGATATTCCATTAAAATGATTAATGGTATGTCCGCGCGCGTTAGATTGAGTAACATAGTACTGTGTAAATTACTCCATCATCCAGTCACATTGCTCATATTATTACGGACAGATAAGCATTGGTTCGACTAGCTTTCTTTATAATGTTTTTTTTTTTCTCCTACCTATCGTGGAGGGAGGGAAGACAGACAGACCCCCCTCTACCCATTGTCTTGTGCTCCAGGTAGCTGAATATGGCTGGCTAAAAATGGCGCACGGACCGTCCAATATTTGATAAGATCCGTTGATTCGTTGTTGTCGAATTTGAACCGACAAATATATGAAGCTCTCCTCCCCCCCCCCACTTCCGTTAAAATGATCGGGAATGAAAAGCCGTCAGAAGCGGGTCACAGTGTCATGTGGCAGCCATGAGGTCGAGCTGCGCGGAATTCTGGGAGTTATCCATGGGGAGTTATTTAGTATATATCCGCTCTTGTTCGTGATTAGGACGCGAAAGGATGGTGCAGAGGAGGCAGGCCTGCGTTGGAGGCCGAGGAGATACCTGCGATGACGTCACACGCTGTATCCGTCGCCATGGCGGCCGTTCGCCCAGCGCAGGAACGCCTGCCTTCAAGATTAGACAGGTTCGTCCGGGTTTAAACCGGGCGTCGTTTCCCAGCAGAGCGATAGCTGTGCTTGTGTCTTCGGGTTGGGCTGCTGTTTCCTTGTGTCATCGTCTTTTCGACGATGAAGATAGCAGAAGTCCTGAACACGACGCTCAGGGTGTGTGTGTGGGGGGGGCTGATTGCGAGAGCTGCTTATAAGGATGTGAAATGTAGGACGCCATCATTTCGCATCACCGCGCAGTAGGAATAGCTTAACCCGGCCAGCTAGTCTGGACGCCGCCAAACGGCCGCATCTACGTACTGACGTCACTGGAAAAGTAGCAGCCTCGTTCTCGGATCTGTCTGTTCTGTAACTATTACGATCAGTTGAAGAGAGCTTAATATTAAGGGGCAGCATGCCTATCCGGATTTAGGCAAAGCAGCGTTACGAGGGAACTGCAAAATGTAAAAGTTATTATTATTAGTTATTATTATTAGTTATTATTATTAGTTTATTATATTATTATTATCAGTTATTATATTATTATTATTACTATTAAAATCTATAATTTTAATTTAAAGCAAATACAAAAATTGCGTCACCTTTTTTTTTTAAAGGTGATGGTCAAATTCCTAAAAATACTTCGTTTACAGTTTATACTATCAAAGGCGACAGGTGGGCAATATGGCACCAGTGGCGCCCTCTATAATGCGACTTGTAATTCTCCGTAGTTTTCTTCACCGATGCCCAGAGGAGACTTTTGATATTTTTCTGATTTCGTTTGTATAGTGACAGAAAATTGTATCGACTATCAAATTAATTTAATTTGATTTTTTTCTAAGTTGAATGAATCTCTACAAAAGAGCATTTGTTGGTTCAGAGATGGGACTTCGACTGTCTGTAATCTCGGTGGGTTCTTTGACAAGCCTCCGGGAGGACCACCCCGTCGGGGTCCGCTTGGCCGGAGACAAGGAGGCGATCAATCAGTGGAACCGCCATCTGCGATTGCCCGTCTCGCGACGGCGGGGGTGGGGAGATGAGAGAGAGGCGGTGGTTAGCGGGAGGTAGGAGAGAGATAAGGGAAGAACAAAAACAGAAGATGGGCGATAATACTTTTAATGGTATTAAATCTTTTTTTAAAAAATAAATTTCTCGTCTCGATCGGGGGACTTACCTTCCACAAAGCCCCGTTTTCTTCTGTGTCCCTCCCCCCACCACCAAGAGCCAGCCCCCTGCTCCCTGGAGTCGGTCCGACGGTGAAGCGCGTGGCGAGATTCCCGCCCCGTTCCGCGAGCGCGCGGCCGCCCGGGGCCGACACGTTGGTGGGAAGTGCGCCAGCGGACGTTGGGGAGGATGCTAGAGGAGGAAGGAGAAAATCTCCAGCGTTTAGGTTTCAGAGGGAGAAGCGTCTCTCTCTCTCTCTCTCTCTCCATCTCCATCTCTCTTCTCCTCTCTCTCTCTCTCCATCTCCATCTCCATCTCTCTCTCTCCCATCTCTCTCTTTCTCTCTCCTCTCCCTCTCTGTATTGAAGTCATCTCTCTCTCTCTCGCTCTCGATTTCGCCGTCAAAGCAGGTCCTTTACCTCCCCCCCCCCCCACCCGAGTATGTAATGGAAGCCGTGACCATGGACTCGCCAACGAAACTCCTCAGCTAGGAAATGTATCCGATAAAACGGGTTCTCTGCAAGCTTTGTTCGCGCAGGACTCCTCCTCGGCTGGCGCCATTGGAGTTCGGACGAGAAGACAAGCCCCCCACCCGATCCGATTTCTCGGAGATGTTTGTTACAGCGAACGAGAACCATCACATTTCACCTGTCGATGCATATTGCGCGAGGCTTGTCTCAACATTTATTATTAATGCATCAAATAGCTGATAGAATTTCATTTATCTTGTTCCTTTGCGGTTGCGTGGAATTTTAGCGTTGTTGCGTCGGGGGGTGGGAAAATGAGCGAGAGCATAACACCGTGACGTCATCAGGTAATGCACTCGGAGAACTCTTCCAACAAAGAGAGCTCTAGCCGGGCCGATATGCGTGATTTCAAGCTCCATTCTTTTTATTTCTGTTAATGATTTGGGAACCTAATCATTACTAATACAGAACGGGCATACGGAGCGAATAAGCTCGGCACATTACATTGCACGAGAAAAGGAGGATTCTTTCAGGCAAGCTGAGCTAAATTGATAGTGGGTCAGGGCTTCGAGGCCGAAATCAGTTTAATCAGTGTGCGCAAAGTTTTGCTGACAGCCAATATTGGTTTGATCGGCCTGGAGGGTCGGTGCGACTTAATATCAGATTGTGCGTATAAACAGCCCGAACTGGCAGAGGGAAGAACATTTTAAACTAACCTCTCTCTCTCTCCCTCTCTCTGTGTAGTGACATCATCTCCCCCCTCTCTCTCTCTCTGTGTAGTGACGTCATCTCTCTCTGTGTAGTGACATCATCTCTCTCTCTCTGTGTAGTGACATCATCTCTCTCTCTGTGTAGTGACATCATCTCCCCCCTCTCTCTCTCTGTGTAGTGACGTCATCTCTCTCTGTGTAGTGACATCATCTCTCTCTCTCTGTGTAGTGACATCATCTCCCCCCTCTCTCTCTGTGTAGTGACGTCATCTCTCTCTCTGTGTAGTGACATCATCTCTCTCTCTCTGTGTAGTGACATCATCTCTCTCTCTGTGTAGTGACATCATCTCCCCCCTCTCTCTCTCTGTGTAGTGACGTCATCTCTCTCTGTGTAGTGACTCATCTCTCATCTCTCTCTCTGTTAGTGACATCATCTCTCTCTCTGTGTGTAGTGACACATCATCTCTCTCTCTGTGTGTAGTGACATCATCATCTCCCCCTCTCTCTCTCTCTCTCTCTCTCTCTCTGTGTAGTGACATCATCTCCCCCTCTCCTCCCCCTCTCTCTCTCTCTCTCTCCTCTGTGTAGTGACATCATCTCCCCCCTCTCTCTCTCTCTCTGTGTGTGACATCATCTCCCCCCTCTCTCTCTCTCTCTCTCTGTGTAGTGACATCATCTCCCCCTCCTCTCTCTCTCTGTAATGACGTCCTATCTCTCTCTGACGTCACCTCTCACCCCCCCCTCTCTCTCTCTCTCTCTCTCGATAGGTGGGAGAAAAAACATTATAAGGAAAACTGGCCGACCCAATACTTTATCTGTCCGTAATAAGTGCATTGTTGTTGAATAATGGAGAAGTGTAGTACTATATGCATTATAATTTTTCGCAATTAAATGGCGATAAACAAAAGCGGAAAATTGGGCGTTTGCATCTCTTAAAAATTAAATTAGAAAAAATACAGAAAATCGTAAGTATGTTTGCATTTGCACGCACGCACTCACGCACTCACGCACTCACGCGCGCACACACACACACAAACACACACACACACACACACACGCACACACACTGGCTGCCTACGTTTTCAGGACCTATTCCTGATAACGGGTCGCGCCACTCTTTGCCTGAGTAACAGCCGTAACACGACGTGGGATAGAATCCTCACGTTATGCGAATGTGTCCTGAGGGGCGCATTCAATCATTGATACTATAGTATGTATGTAGCAAGATAGGCAGAGGATCGTGATGGCGAATGGTTTTTTAAATGGTTTTTCAGGAGATGCGTACAGATTCACACAAAAGATGCGCGATCACGAACCGCAGAGTGAGCGACAGAAATCAGTTTCCAGACACACGGCTGGCTGACTAATCTTCGAGCCGCCTAAAAAAGCATTTTAAGAAATTCACTTGACCACTTTATTGTTACCCTATTTTAGCGGGCGTCTGAACATATTTTGGAGCTTTGCGCGCACAAATACAGGGATGTTGAAGGTTGTCGTCGGGCGAGACACCGGTGCCAGAAAGCGCTTTCCGATTGAAGTCGGTCCGGTTTTGATTTCGTCTGGAGTTTCCGCCATTACATACAGCGCTGCCGTTGGTGGCAAGGGGTCGTGGCTGGCGGCTCTACGTGGATGACTTTGTGAGGTTCAAGAGTCCCCGCCTCTTCATCAACAGAGTTCGTGCTGCCGGATGTCCATGCCAGAATACGCAGGGTGAGGATCGTCACTGTGTCTAGCAGCACGAACACAGTGGAGTTGCAAGTAATTTCCTGTGGGTGTGTAAGTTCTTAGGAGCCCCGTCCTTGGAATTTACTTGATCTGGGCGTAGCCCCTGACCTAGGAGTGGTGACGCCAGCGCCAGATAGGACGGTCAAACGTCTCATTTAAAACATGTGCGGGCGACCTTACGGCCCCGAGATGCCTCTCCATGGCAATCGTCTTGTGGTCTTTACCTCCGTAGACCGCTGACAGATATCGTGACATCATTTTTTTCCATTAACATTGGTGTGATGAAACAACCCATTGGCTAATTTGCTTTAGGAATACTTTTCTGAATATGTGGAACTAAAATATCCCCAGATTTTTGAGAATGCGTGCAAGGAAAGTTATTGTATAAAACGAAAAGAAAGAAAGGAAAACAATCGCTCGCTAATGGTTAACTCAGAACTCCGGAATTATAAAAGTAACGGGCATATGGCAGTGCAAAGTTTTATCTTGTATGAAACAGAATAAAGCTGAAGACAAGAAATGCGGCCGAATACATAGGCGATGTCATTATAAGTTCTTTAACAAAGCACGTACGATTTCTTTAAAGAGATCGATCGAGTCCAGGAACCATAAGTTATGGAATATGACTCTTGTGACGTGCATAACGGTAGTAATGACGTCAAATCATCCAACCCTTTTGTTTTCTCGCGCATCTTTCCGTAATCACGGAGAAAAGATCAAGGGGGATAACTGCGCAATTCCCGAGTGCTTCTAGGTCTGTGTCATATTGTATGTGTTAGCAAAGCTGAGTTTCTCTGGTGAACGAAATATTTCTCCTTTACTTCTTACTGTTGTTTTACTTTACAGAACACTAAAAGGAATGGGCCGAAGGGGTTGGAAATCGAGAAAATGGCAAATACGTTTTTAAAAAAACATTTCTGTGCTGCGATCAAAATCAGTTATGTTTATGATGACAGAGAATCAGTTGTTAAGAAATCGGGAAAAGAATAATACATGGATAACACGATACCAAAGTGGATGGCACAAAACTTTAGTCCCAGGTAAGTCTGAACGCTACGAAGAGGGCCGATGTACCTGGACTACGCTCAGCAGGGGCACCTACTGTCAGGGATATACATCCAATAACGGAAACTAATGATACCATATTAACATGCCAGTGAGACATTTCTATTTTGCGTCATCAATACCTATAGCAAAAAATTACTACGCTTTTCATCTTCTCAAGAGCATTGCATTATGGGAAGGCTTTCTTAGTTATGGGCAAGTAAAAATTCGCTTCAAATTTTACTCATCTCTCTCCACCCAACTCACTCCGCAATCAAGTATGGATTACTGTGCAAAATCTCGTGTGCTTGGTGACCTTTCCAAAAAGTAAATATTGCTTTTGTTTCTAATGGGTTCCAAGTGTGCGAAAGCCTCGTGTCGTGCCACTGTCTTGCATACAGTCATCACCAAACTTTTTGAAAACCGGAGAAGAGACAACGTTTTAGGAATTGGAGAGAGGGAGAGAGAGAGAGAGATGGTGAGAGATGGTGAGAGAGAGAGAGATGCAGAGATGGTGAGAGGAGAGATGCAGAGATGGTGGAGAGAGAGATAGATGTAGAGAGAGATGTAGAGAGAGATGGAGAGCGATATGGAGAGAGAGGGAGAGAGAGAGAGATGGAGATGGATGAGAGAGGGAGATGGAGATGGAGAGAGAGAGATGGAGATGGTGAGAGAGAGAGATGCAGAGATGGTGAGAGATGGAGAGAGATATGGAGAGGATATGGAGAGGATATGGAGAGAGCTGTGAAGCGAATGGAGAGAGATGGGAGAGCGAGATCGAGATGGTGAGAGCGCTGGAGCGAGAGAAATGGAGAGAGAGAGCGAGAGCGATGGAGATGGCGAAGATAGAGAGCTGGAGCTGGTGAGAGAGAGAGATGCAGAGATGGTGAGAGATGGAGAGAGAGAGATTACATCAGTACAGAGAGAGGATTTGCTATGGTTTTTTGAAGCATTAATAACGTAGACTTAGGGTCATATTACAGAAACCATATGATAGTATTGCCGCACGCTTTTGCTCGAATTATCGCGTAGCTTCTGGTTTGCTGATGCGTCGGGGTTAGCCAATGGAGCATCCACACGGAGTACGAAGTTTATTTTTCCAGTGCCCCAGCGTGGATTTTACTGCTGCCCGCTAAACGTACGCGGTAAAAGCTTACGAATCCGATTGGTGCGCTACATCACGGGTCAAGCACAGACAGGGCGGCTTAAAAAAACCAGTTTCTGTACCCAACCGACGCTGATGTTTGCCGTTTATGGCGCAAAAAAGGCGAAAACCAAAACTGTTGTCGACTGCACTGAGCCTGGATGTCTCCAAGGAGTTCATCCAACGGGATAGCAGCGTCTTGTTGAGGTCTACCTCATAAACCTTTTGCTAATACGTGACTTCAGACGCACCTGGGCAATTGAGACCGGAGTAAGCGAGAAAACCGTTGCTAATCATCATGTCCGGCGAGCCGTAAAATTACCACGAAATGGACGTCAAAAGAAAACCCCCTACGTCATCTTTAAATCCGCTGAAGTGGTCAGACAAGAATGCGGTTGCTGTCGCACCATATTAAAGGTAGTGGTTATTAATGCACTCCAGAGTCCCCTTATTGATAAGGTTGTTGGGTGGACGGAGATTGACGTCACATTCGTTTCCGTGTTAAAGGGAAAACAGCAAAAACGGTGTAAATCAATTAATGCCGAGGAACTGGTGATTTGACTAATTAATGATAGCTGGTCAGAGGACTAGAATAATCTGGTTAGCGTGATGGGCACGCAGGCCATACTGAAGGCAGCAGGTGACCCAGTTCACCGTTATGCAGCTGTCAGTAACAAAACGGGGCAGAGAGTAAAACTAATAATATCCAGGAACTGGGTAGTAGATTAACGACAGCTTTCCAGAGGAAAATTTTTACAACGAATGTGAATCTCTCTCTCTCCATCCTCTCTCCATCTCTCTCTCCATCTCTCTCTCTCTCTCTCTCCCTCTCTCCATCTCTCTCTCCCTCTCTCTCCCTCTCCCTCCCTCTCTCTCTCCCTCTCCTCCTCCCTCCTCTCTCCCTCTCCTCCCTCCCTCTCTCTCACACTCTCTCTCTCCCTCTCAATCTCGCCTCTCTCTCACTCTCTCTCTGTCTCTCTCTGTCTCTCTCCCTCTCTCTGTCTCTCTCTGTCTCTCTCCTCTCTCTCCCTCTCTCTATCTCCTCTCTGTCTCTCTCCCTCTCTCTGTCTCTCTCTCTGTCTCTCTCTCCGTCCTCTCTCGCTCTCTCTCTCTCTCTCCTCGCTCTCTATCTCTCTCTCTCTCTCTCTCTCTCCCTCTCTCTGTGTGTGTTTATAGTTTAATTTCGTTTTTGAGGGGTTTTAACATAATTACTTCCTACGCAGATGAATAATTAACGTGTCCCTAAAGAATAAACATTGTTTGCTTGTACACAACATCCATAGAATATATTTGAAATTCCAGGCGAGTGACAGACCATAATCGACGATAAATACAAGCAATGTACTCGTCCTTGGAATAAAATCCGATTTTAAATACGTAGTTGACGCCGAGAAGCCCCGTTATCCGTGAGTTCGTTTTAGTGAAGATTGGAGGGGGTAAAAAATGTAGCAAAAATAAACACTGGAATTTGTTCACACTATGTATACAGTGTGAAACTTAATTTCGCACATTTCTTAAATGCGAGTGCCTATTCTTAGCTAACTGGAGGATCATAATAGTAATAGCCACTCACACGACACCGTAACTGAACGGCATACGCCTAGGTTTGGATGTACGTAGCGAGTTAAATCCAAAAAAAAAATGGTGGATAACATAAAGAAACGCATTTCATCTGTCTCATCTTGAGTCAGGCCATGGGTAGGAAAAATTAAGGGAACCTGATCTCTAAAAGCGTGATATAAACTAGAAATAGTTGTTTGTATAATTCTGAGGTGTGTGGTTTAGTTTGCGAGTACTGTTTTCTTTTGTCGTTGTGCGTCTCCTTGTCGCTTTGTATGCGTTCAGAGAGCGTGTGACACGCTCCACTAATTAGAAAATTATAATTTCTGGATATAACAATTGTTTTCGTCTAAATATGGCTCCGCATTGCGCAACTCCTCTCTGAAATTTCCCGGCTTCCGGGTACTAACCACGAAGGCGGGACCCGTGGTTAAGGGAGGGAACTCGGAGCTCTTAACAGAGGTCGGCTATGACAGGCACAGCTACTAACAGCCATCGAAATAACTTACAAAAATAGGGGATGGACGACCCTCGGTTCCCCTGTTAACGCCAAGGTTACAAGGTAGTCTTCAGCAACTGCTGATATATGTCGCTAAGTTTGTGTTGTTTTTGTGCCATCGATTACCGTATAACGGAAAGTGCAGCTTCGAAACGTGCAAGAGTTATCTTCCTTACCACTGCTGCTCCCGCCTGGGCATAAACTGGCGCCAGTTGTTCGACACGTGAGTTACTGGGGTTTTTTTTCATTAGCCATCAAGTTTCGCATGCTCAGCTTGTTTTATGTTTATCGATTTGAATTCCCGGAAAAGGCAAGGAAACAATAAAAACTCAGAGAGGGGAGGGAAGGGACGAGTGTTGTTCTTACTCTTGTTCTACCACAGAAAATCTATATACATATGTATTTTATTTCCCTCCCCTCCCACAGTCTTCCCGTAATTTAGCGACCAGATAAAAGAGGGGTAAATGGCGGTGATATTATTATTATTATTATTATTATTATTATTTTATTATTATTATTATATTATTATTATTATTATTATTATTTGTTGTTGTTGTTGTTATTACTGTTGTTGTTGTAGTATTATTATTATTTTATTATTATATTATTATATTTTTTATTATTATTATTATTATATTATTGTTATTGTTATTGTTGTTGTTGTCATTATTGTTATTATGTTGTCGTTGTTGTTTTTTTCTTTTTTTAAAAGTCGATCGGTTTGTCATTCAACGCAACAAACGGCAACGTGTCCCTCTCTCTCCGAGATGTTAGCGAAAGCTGAACCTTGCAAATGTACCGCCGCTAGGTCGCTGGCTGGGATATTAATTTGTCGGTACATCACTAACGCTGCATCTCTGGGAGGCGCGCGGCCAGACAGAGGCGTGACCTCGCCTTGAAATGGTGCAGATACATAAATACGTTAGAACGAAAAACAAAAAAAAAAAAAAAAAAAAAGGTTTCAACGGGAAGACCAAACGGATGTTATTAAAGCGGTGTTGCTATTAAAAGGAGGGGGGTTGGTTGACAAGCACTCACACCTCACACACGATAAAATATAATGAGTTATCTTTCCTGAGATCGTTTCTTAGGAGTCAAATAGGGATCACTTGGTCTGTGAAGTGTAGCTAAAGGTTCTCAAATCCTCCGTCATTTTTTATACGTGATATTATTTAACCTAAAAACAATTATATATATTATATAATATAGAGAGGGGAGAGAGAGAGAGAGAGAGAGAGATATGGAGAGAGAGAGAGTTTCATCTTAACCTTGAGTCAAAAGCTTAGGTATTAATAAGAATAAATCTATTTCTGTAGGCATGTAAACGAAAATAGTGTATTCGGTCTTTGGACTCACTTTCAGTTTCGGATAATCAGCGGCGATGGATTTTCAAAATGGATCGGAATAAACTCATGCCCAGGAAGACCGAGTTTATTGTCCATCATCCGTTGGCGATTTACTGTGGTAAACATTTTGACATTCTGTAGCTTTCTTTAAAAAAGAAAAATTGAGTTTCTAAGATTACGTGAAAAATTCAAGTCAGTCAATGGCCCTTAGTAATTTATATTCACTCAAAGGATGAAAGGAAGTTGTAAATGCAGAGGTAATGACACAAAATAGATTATTGAAACAGTGTTTGCTTATTTATTGAATCGACGCTTTGAGTTTAGAAAGTAAAGATGCTTTAACCTAAATATGATATGGCGTGCTTATCATTGATATGTTACAGTACACATACTTACAAAAGGGGTTCTCTTGTTTAGAGTACCGACCAAACCTCATGCATCACCGCCACAAAAAAACCAAAAGGTCATCTCTCTACTACGTGGTATTTACGTTACACGTAACACGTTTCATATATGACATTACATAAATACTAAAAAAGATAGTCTGTCCAGCTGTTAACTTTAAAAAAACAACAACAAACAACTGCGTTCTAAGCCATTAGGTAAGAGAGTACAGAACTATTAATCGCAGTATTGTACGTGAGTTGGGGTTTTGTGTGCGATCTGGCATCACCTGAGAAGTACGTAGAAATATCGTTGATCCAGGTATGCTTCACAACCGATAAAATCATAGCGGCTACGTCCGACACATCTATTAGTTTTTTATGGGAAAAGTGGCGACACGAGCTTTGAGATTGCTGTCGCATCGAACCTGGGGCCATTGTTGGTTACCGTCTAATGCTTACCTGCGCTATGATCTACTAGGGCTCGCTTAGAATTTGAATCCGGGTGGTGGGCGAGTCAGGCTCGCTCTTTCGCCGGCCGGCCGTGCGGGTTCACTTCGGTTTCCTCCCTTATCTAAAAACGGGGGGGGGGTTCCACCGGCGGCCGGGCGGGGGCGGGCTTTCTGCGCCCTAACCTCTGCCACATTATTACTTCTTTTCCTTTTTTACCTATTTATCTGGACCTTTTTATTTATTTTTTTTTTTTTTACGAATTCCATTTTAAAAAAAAAAAATAGGATTCAGACATGCGCGGTATACAACTCACAACCAACCTCCGGTCTCCTGTTATGACGTCATATCCTTTATCACAAGAGAGGTAAGAGGCCTGGGCCTCCGGCTCGTGTTTATAAATGGCGATTAAGATTTCGGCTTTTCAAGTGATCGGGTATTCACACACACACACACACACACACACACACACACACACACACACACACACACACACACAGATTCTGGGGCCTGGATACGGAATAGAGTATAGAGTCCATTGTTGCGCCATCTCGTCAGACTCCAGCTCCGTGTGTCGTGGGAGAGGACGTGTATTTGCGCAGGCGATATCTCCCCGAAATCTGAGATTGCCACCTGCCACCGCCACCTGGCACTTGCCACTTCTAACAGGGGATTACCTGTACCAAACCACTTAAGGGACACAAACAAAGCCATCATCGCACCGCTTCGATTCCTTTTCTCTTGGTCTTCTTTCCCCGCGTGAAGTAACCGCGGCGTACATGCAGCTGAATAACCCGCCGGTGTCCCTGCCTCACACTCTCTCCACCAAGCCGTACACACGCCCCCCCCGGAATCCAAATTGATTTTATTTACTAAAGGATTTTCTTTTTCCGAAAACCCGACTTACCCTCTTTTTAAATATAGCGGATAATTGCGGGGAGGTTAGCTACTCGGCGTAGTTTGGTGTTCGTGAATTATCCTACCGGAATCCGATTTATGTCACCAGTGAAAACGGGAAATAATCGGCGGAAAACCCTTCGTTGAATCTGCTATACGGGAAATAAGGATGAAGATGAACCAACGCGTGTTAACTCCGTGTTTGAAAGATTCCTAATTCTCTTTTAAAAGCGAAATCAGCATTCTTGTCACATCCGTATCAGGCGAGAGTAATCGATGATCCTACTAAAACCAAGTGCGTCCTTACAAAGGGAACATTCTAACCACATTTGATAACACTGAAAGCAAACGTTCGAAATGCGCATTGTACTCAAAGAAAACACCTTAAAGTTACTTTGTTTATTTAAAATGTATTAATTAACGGTTTTTTCGGTGCGGAGAGCATGAGTAGAAATGGAGTGCAGACTTAAACAGGTGAGTTGAGATAGAAACTCGGTGTAGAAAGACTACAGCAAGTGGGCATTTAAAGAGAGAAGCGGTATGAGTTTGAGTGTGGGAGCCATTAGTATATCTTCCATCTGTCCATGTGGGCATTTAAAGAGAGAAGCGGTATGAGTTTGAGTGTGGGAGCCATTAGTATATCTTCCATCTGTCCATGTGGGCATTTAAAAGAGAAGCGGTATGAGTTTGAGTGTGGGAGCCATTAGTATATCTTCCAGCTGTCCAAGTGGGCATTTAAAGAGAGAAGCGGTATGAGTTTGAGTGTGGGAGTCATTATAGTATCTTCCAGCTGTCCATGTGGGCATTTAAAGAGAGAAGCGGTATGAGTTTGAGTGTGGGAGCCATTAGTATATCTTCCATCTGTCCATGTGGGCATTTAAAGAGAGAAGCGGTATGAGTTTGAGTGTGGGAGCCATTAGTATATCTTCCAGCTGTCCAAGTGGGCATTTAAAGAGAGAAGCGGTATGAGTTTGAGTGTGGGAGTCATTAGTATATCTTCCAGCTGTCCATGTGGGCATTTAAAGAGAGAAGCGGTATGAGTTTGAGTGTGGGAGCCATTAGTATATCTTCCATCTGTCCATGTGGGCATTTAAAGAGAGAAGCGGTATGAGTTTGAGTGTGGGAGTCATTAGTATATCTTCCAGCTGTCCAAGTGGGCATTTAAAGAGAGAAGCGGTATGAGTTTGAGTGTGGGAGCCATTAGTATATCTTCCAGCTGTCTGCGAGCGTGTTTGTTTGAGCAGGGCTCGAGTGTGGGTAGGAGTACGTATTACTGTTGTTTGTCTACAAAACTAGATTGATGGAACGATAACGACTCTGTTGTGGCCGGGGGGGGTGCGGCCCAATCGGGAAAACAAAAACAAAAGGGCGATAAGAAGAAAAGGGAAAAAATCTCGCGCTGTTGTTGTTTTCCATACTTCTATTTTTAGATTTTTAAATGGATAACACATCGCGATCTCATCAGGCGCGTGTTTATCTTCCGCTCTTTAAATAGCCGTCTTCTACTACCATAAAATGTC
This sequence comes from Nautilus pompilius, assembly GCA_018389105.1. Classification (NCBI taxonomy): domain Eukaryota; kingdom Metazoa; phylum Mollusca; class Cephalopoda; order Nautilida; family Nautilidae; genus Nautilus; species Nautilus pompilius. The sequence goes on along the minus strand of JACATO010000444.1, from coordinate 1,084 downwards.
ATAGCTACAAGGCGTGGAAATCGCCAACTGACCTCCCTCTCCTCTCTCACACACACACACACCTGTGGAAGATTAGCGCAAGGGCTGTGTTGTGGCAGCAGTTGCGGTGTAAAGGTCCACTCCAACATGGCGTTCGCTTGACGCGCCGGTTCCTCCGTGACGGGGTCTGCGGAGGGCCGGCCCGTCTTCGCCCAGCAACTCGGATTTTCGAGATGGTAATTAGCATTCTATTTAAAAAACTGAGGACTGCGGATCTAAAGTTTCGAGATGGATATTTCCTTTTGAGACAAAGCACTGGAGTTGAAGCTTGGAAGAATGGGGTACATTTGGTGGCTTCTGACATTGAACGAGGGAGGCAGACATCTGGGAAAACGGTCTGGCTGCTAACCGAGAAGTCAAGGCAATAATTTTTTTTTTTTAAAAATGCACTGTGATTACTACCATTGCACGAATTCGCCTTAATCTTCATTGCAATCTGGAGCTGCCCCGGAATAGTTTTTATTTGAAAATTCTAGCCTTCCTCCAAGAATTCCGTCGTCGTCGTCTCGTGTGTTTCCCGTCTCTCTACGGAGCGCTGTGGTGACGATGAGTTCCGAGATGGTCGCCGCCTGGTGTCCTAATGGCGGCGTTAAGAAACCCCCTGGTTTGTTGTACACCTTTTCCTCTCGCGGTTTTAATGGATACGTTTCCTTTTTTGAAGACTTCTCTCCCTTTTTTTTTCTCTCGCAACAAACTAACTCAGTGTGATAACAACAGGTCGGCCAACGAACGCATTCTTCTCTCTCCTCTCTTTCTCTCTCTCTCTCTCCACTCTCCTCTCCTCTCTATTCCTCTCTCTCTCTTCTCTCTCCCCTCTCTCTCTCCTCTTCTCTCTCTCCCCTCTCTCTCTCCTCCCTCTATCTCTCTCCCTCTCTCTCTCCCCCTCTCTCTCTCCTCCCCTCTCTTCTCTCCCCCTCTCCCCTCTCTCCTCCCTCGCTCTCTCCTCTCTCTCTCCCCTCTCTCTCACTCTCCCCCCTCTCTCTCTCCTCCCCTCTCTCTCTCTCTCCCCTATCTCTCTCTCTCTCAACCTCTCTCTCTCTCCCCC